>JAQGBY010000756.1:0-37704 GCA_034698785.1 Mycogona germanica | reverse complement strand
GTTTAACTTTCTTGGTTTAAACGATTTTCGTTGCCGAGCCTCCGATTGTAGTCCTGCAATCCCCAATTCTAAGTAATAGCCTAAAGAAGTTTTACAGTAGAACAAGAAAATAGTCACTTCATGGCAATAGAGTTGATAGTATTTATTTGAAGGTTGGCCAGTTACATAATCATCTATGCAAAGCAAACGACTATAAGCGAAATATTCAAATTTACTATGGAAAGTATTGCAGTGTCGGGAGAGACACTAAAAAAACATTTATTACCTCCTCAAACATGTGTGAAAGTGCCTTGATTTATACTACTAGATAATTTGTACATCACCGGCGAAATTAAGACGCGACTACCAAATTTGTGTGTGCACAAAAAAAATAACAAATCAAGGGTGACTTGAAACACCAAATATGACGAATGCGTTAGCCTAATATTCATCAACACCACCAACTTTCTTGAACGTTTATTACAAAATGCAAAGTGGATTAGGAACCGCTGGTTTAAACTCGCTGATCCCTGTAAACTATGCGCCACGTTTCAAAATTTGACAGCAATATTCACTCGGCATTAGCAGTGAATTTGTTGCATTCTAGTCATTGAAGTGTGTTTTTCGATTGAAACAAAAAAATGTGTACAGGAATTTTCCTATGTATCAAAAGACGAATAAAAATAACCTTGCATAGCAGCAATAATCTACACGCAATTAACCATTGTCGTACGTCACGTTAAAAGTAAAATTATTTCATGCCAACCAGCGGGTCGCCACAATTAGCCACAACAGCTTCGACCTTGGATGTCATTAATAAATTTGGAAACGACACGCATGGGCAGAGTTCAGGGTAGATTTTTGGAATCGTCCAGTACTTCGACAAATATGCGAACTTTAGCATCGCTTTCTATTTACCTCCGTGGTTGTTTTCGATCAAAATAAATCGCGAAAAAAAATTGTCTCCCCACGTTAAATTTCTCTTAATCGTAAATAGGCTCAAACTCTTTTTCAGCCAGACTGATCGGATCCAACGTATCCATGTCTCTGTCGGCCGACTGGTCCAACGTCCGGTCGGTTTTGGCAGCACCGTCGCTCTCTGCTTCCGGTTTCGATGGAGCCTCAGCCGACAGAGACGGTGGAACGGCCGGACCTTCGGACACCACCTGTGCCAGACCACAGGCAGCCACCGCCTCCGGCGCAGCGGCGGCAATTTCCGGCTGGTCTAGCGTCTGGTGGTTGCCCACCGCGATCAGTATGGGAAAGTTTTCCTTGCTCTCGTCCAAGTTGACCTCGCCATCATCCCCTTCCACTATCATGGGTTGCTGCTGTTCTCCAACCACCGGCAGGTCGGGCTGCTGTGACGTACTAAACTCGTCAGGCTCGCCCTCTTCCTCCTCGTCCTCCTCCTCACCCCCCACCTTCCGCGTCCTACCTTCTTGGTTTTCGTCCCCCTCACCTTCCCCATCGCCCGCCGTCCCGTCCCGACGCTTACCCATCAACCTGACCTCCTCCTCAATCGCGCTGCGCCGCTCCGCGATTCCTTCTGCGAAAATATAGGGACAAGAAAATGAAGAGTTAGAAAAATATTCTACAAATGAGAAACAGGTAAATTTGCATCTACGTGTACAGAGTACCATATCTTAACTTCATAAAATAAAGAATAACCAAATTGAAGTTTAAGCAAATATAATTAGTAACATATTTAAAATATTCCCTGCAAGTTTATCTGATTTAAGAACGGATATCTGAGTCAAGACGAATAAGGTCATGCATTTACCCTCAATAATCTTGCGAGACTCCTTGAGACGCTGACGACTAACATCAGTGTGGTTGGCCGGCAGATAACATATATGCGGCTTTGCTTTCGTCTGAATGAAATTGAGAAGCAGCTTGTGATGGGATTCCCACTCGTCAAGCTGGAAGCAAACAAGGAGACGAAAATAGTTTGAACTCCAAACAAAAATTGTGCGATTAGACTTCCATCGACATTGGTACAGGCTATTGTGTTTGCGAGTCGACTCACCTGTTTGACAAGATCGATTTTGTACTCGAGCTGCTTGAGCTGAGCCTGCCGCTTTCTTCGCTCCAGATACAGCTCCCGGCGCTCTCTCTTAAGCTCCTCCCTTTCCTTCTCGGCGTTTTCCTCCAGTTTCTTCTCGATCTCGATGCGCTTCTGTTCCTGCAGAGCGAGATAAACCAAATCCCGCTTATTAACAAACAAATTTTCTAAAAAGCCTCTCCGTTGGCAAGGATGGAAGGCATTTTTATGTAATTTTATAATTTCATACTATAAGCTTTTTAGAAAAGGTATTATCAAAATATCAGGATATTCTTATTTTTTTTTAACATATCGTGAATAATTGAACTTATTAGAAAAAACGAGATAAAAAAAAACCACGGCAATAAACATTCGGAGTAACCAAATAATAGATGAACAAACCTTGTCCTTCTTGACGTGCTCCTCTGTGCGGAATTTTTGCAAGGTGCCCAAGAGCAATCCAAACATTCGTCGGTTCCTGTAACGACATAATTTTGAACATTTCATTCCATTACGTACAACACAAATGTTAACACCATTAATTCAATATTATTAGTATATTTGTCAAACGGATCACTGATAAAGAACAATTTAATTTAAGCAATACTAAACATAAAAAATAATGTGACTAATTTAGTTTTCTTTCGAAAAAATAGCTTTTGAGTTATAATAGTTGAATTAACTAGCTGAATTCCCAATTCCATATTATGGAAACCAAGTTTCTCGGAGATTACGCGGTTGTATATTGTCATCGATTTTAGTTACCTTGCCAATCCCTTTGCGTCTGGTTTCTGTTCGTCGATGCAGTCCTTCCTGGTCTTCTGTTCCTTGGGATGAGCCACCACGGACGACTGAATAGTCGGCTGGAAGAACACATTCATTCAGTTTATTAGAACCTTGCAGTCAGTATAGTTATTCTTTTGACTTGAGCGATCATAGACACATAAAAATTAATGGGGGAACTCTTATACCTTGACGGGAAGCTCATCTTCATCGGGACTCTCGTCATCCCTGGATCGTCGTCGATCGCTCCTCAGCCCGAGTCTAGGTTGAGGAAATGGGAGTTAAGACAATAAGGTTACGCATATAAATCAACAATTTCATAGGCGAAATTAAGTGGTCGATCGTACAGTCTTAAATCCAGAGCCTGTTAAAATAGGTAATTGTAAAAGCGGTTAGGTTTTACCTGCTGTACGCAGACCCCACGGCACGTCTCTTCTGTGGAGGCTGGTTGTCACCAACTGGGTCCCTCCGCCTAGAAACGAAAAATGCATTTGTTTCTTAATTTCGAATTAAGCATACCACAAAGAAGAAACTGGTGGTTTTTATAATAAATATTAACTGATATGGTATGAGGTACCAGCTGGTATAAGCGCAGAAAATAAAATTAATAAAGCACAGCATACCCATTTCCAAATCCGGAAAATCTATTGAAATTTCTCTCACTGGGACCGCCGGTTGAAGGTGGAAACCTCCTTCCTTGGAATGCTCTGGAGACAAAAATATTTCGACAGAAACATGAACAACATACCCAGGGACACTAAAAGTTTGTTTTGAATTTGCCCATGATGATGCCATTAATGATAATGATGGCTTTTTGCCAAACAATTACTGTCGCCGACTATATTGAGAAAGTGTGCGACCGAATGGGAGAACTAGATTGGTGGACATATGTTCTAGACCTAGGACAAGTGAGCTCGAAGCAACTTGCCACCCGGTAGATACGCATATTCAATTGATAGGATCTCTACCTTTTCTCGTTCTTAAACATTCAAAAACTTAAATAGTCAAGTCTACAATTATTTGTCAGTGAGAACAAAGGTCATTCCATTTGTCTTCTCTCCCAGGCCTTGTTAGGCCTAGCAAAGCTCTAGCAAAGCTTACCCAAAACGCTGCTCCGATGGGTCTCTTCCAGTTATCTTTTTGATGTTATCATCAACATCTTTCAGACTCTCCTTGGCTCGTTCCAATTCTGCTTGCAAATCCGTAGATTCATCCATAATAATATAGAAACTAAAGAAGAAATAACCCTAATGAATACAAAACAACGACTCGCTTGAAAACCGCAAAACCGGAAGTGCTGAACAGCAGACTGCGAATGGGTCTCCTAGTTTGCTCAACGGTCCATGTCGTACGCCCATTTTTCGGAAATCATCGCCGTCTATCAACAAGAACGAAGAGCAGAACCGCCGTCGATCGAGTTGAGTGGCAACTACGTATTAATATATAGTTTTTGAATATTATATGATATTATTCAATATATACTACAAATCACTGGTGAACCCCCTTAACAAACTATTATAACTACTATTCCCAATTGTCAATTGACGGCAATACTGGCGACTGTGCGCTTAGTAGTTTCTCATCTTGCCGATAGACGGCGATGATTTCCGAAAAATGGGCGTATTACATGGGTCGTTGTGCAAACTAGGAATCCCTCTGCGAATAGGCGGAAATCGAATTACATCGTGTTAATCTGACAAATTCATTAAATTTTTTGCTAGTAAGCCTCGTCAAATGATTAAGTTAATTTTTTTATAAATATTTAAATTATATTTTACAATTGTTTGGTGTATAAAACCATATGTACTTTATTAGATCAATTTATGAATAAATAATTTGTTTCGTAGATGCAAGAAAAGACAAATACTGCTAGAGAAAATATCAAAATAGCACTGCTATGATTGATCATTATGGTGACGTTTTCTGATGAATGCATGCTGAAATACTAAATGTGTATACGTCTACAAGTGCATATCATTGTTTATTTTAGCTTGACACAAGTACGGTCACATTGTCACTGTATGTAGTCTAGCTTTAAAAATGGCGGACGACAGTTTAATGGATTTTCTTCATATGGAAATTGTTTCTTATATTTATTCGTCTTGTAAAACAGATGACAAGGTAATTTGATTGACTCACTAAAATAAAACGAATGCTATCCTTACACTGTGATTGTATAATGTCACTAAATTCCAATTATTTCTGTAGGAGAATTGCGTTACAAAACTGGAACATCTTGGGTACTCTACAGGCTACAGACTTGCCGAAAGGTTTGTGTACTTGCAGTTGATTTATTTAAACCGGGCCTGCTTGGGCATTTTAATCGTTTTAAATAGGTTGCAACTAAATGGATGCCATAATATAGCTGGTCAAATTGTCTGAATTGTCTAACAGGTGTTGTAGAAATCAGGACAATCGAAACGCCAAATATCAGATATAGTTTGAAGTGTCTCCATCAAATCGACTTCGGTTGGGTGGACAGAATTTAATCCCTTAAGCTCGCCGATCAAATTGGCATGTCGTTGGTCAATTGGTGTGATGTACATGTGTTTTGGTTGACGATTTGTGAATAATTAAAATATTTTTTAGCGCAATTTAGCAAAGAGGGCTTATAGGAGATACAAAACTTGTTCATTCCTGTGCCTTACAAAGTGATATCCAATTTTATATTGATTTAATAGGTTGACGAAAGAATGGTCACGATTTAAGGACGAGTTGGATACCGTGAAATTCATCTGCAAAGACTTCTGGATGTCGGTGTACAAGAAACAGGTTGACAACTTGAGAACGAATCATCAGGTTAGCTATTCTACTTTGGAGCGATTTGGAATTGCAAGTCAGTTGTAAAAATGGAATCAATTATTGCAATTTTTATGTTTCAGGGAGTTTACGTGCTGTTGGACAACAAGTTTCGATTTTTGACGCAGATGTCAGCCGAAAAACAGTACCTTGAGCTGGCGCCAAGAGTACGTTGAAAAGTGTTTCTATTTCGAAATTATTTTGTATTTATTGTTAGAGATGATTTGATTGGGTATTTCATATCTTGATTGATAAAAAGTGTTTTATTTTTTTCAGTACATTGCCATGTCCTGCGGCTTGATTCGTGGGGCGTTAGCGAACATGGGTGTGCAGTCAATTGTTACGGCAGAGGTGACAGCAATGCCGTCGTGTAAGTATTTTGATCTTTAAACACCTTGTGCAATAAATTCGGTACAAGCCCAAGAAAAACATTCATTCGCATGGCAAAATTGTACCTAGATTGGTCACAAAATCAACGAGACTGTTGCCAGTCTGTCCATCGCCACCGAAGAGTCAAAATAACAATGAAATTGCAGAGATCGGCGATTTACCTACATCATGAGACCACTAAAGATAACTGCCATTTCATTTTTAAGAGTTTTTAATTATGATTCTTACATACGATATTACAAGACAAATCCAATTTACAAGGTGTACGAAAACTTCACACAAAATAATCGTTTAAGTAATTTGCATCGACCACCAGATTATAAACATTCGTTCAATATACAAGTGTTAAGAACGACGGGAAGAAACTGGAGGGCGGATACTACTGGTAGGCGAGGGTCAATCGAGGTTTGCGCATATTTACGCTTTTAATCATCGCCTTTTCAGGTGACCGGGTTAAATTCCACAATGTGAGCACAATAAGTAAAAAAGGACGTTTCTAGTACACGTATAATTGGACTATGACGCTCTAGACGCAAACTCCCAAGTCATACACGTAAATCAGTCCTGAATTCGTTCTAATCTATGTCCAATGTCTTCCCAAATTACAGGCAAATTCCAAATTCAAGTTCAGCGAACGTAGACTTCTCACGATAGAAAAAAGGAAACGACCACCAATATATTCCGATAAAGTCGCTGCAACATTCGACGACGCGGGATGGGACGTTACGTTTGGCTCTCAAGATTAGACGTGGATCAGTTGGAGTCAATATAGGAGGGAGTCCGATGATTGAGATCGGTTTTGGAATTGAAGGGACCCATTTTGTGATCCCGTACATCCATGGCACTGTGACATTCCCTGTTCAGAAAATAAAATTCTCATAAAATTGGATGTTACAGTAAAGCCTACCATTGGCAAAAAACGCTTGAACAATTATTAACTAATCTACAAAAAAACTGCAAGATATTCTCTCACATTTTTAACATTTCACATACCGATTGCATAAGAATGCGTATGTACATTAAACTAATTCTTTCGCAGAAACATTTTTCATTAAAAGGCCAATAAAGTGGAAATTGTTAAAATCACCCATATAATTGGATTGTATCCAAATAAAATGTATAATTACAAAATGATAACCTGTATGTAGGAATTATTTTCTACCTGAAACATCTCCTGCAATACAGATCACCTTCACAACCGTAGCACCTGAGGGAAGCGTCTTCGTTACAAATGACGCACCATGGAAGTTCTTCGACATCCTATTTTATGAAAAATAAAAAAGGTGCAAAAATAAAAAATGGCGCATCATAAATCAAACGGAACACAAGATTTATTATCTTCAGAAAAACTCACTTCAGGTTCACAGGATTCCTTAAAGTTAAGCAGTTTTTCTTCCTTGTGACGTTTCGATGACTTGTGCTTGGTTGGTTGGGCTGGCGACGGTAAGGCGCCCATTGAACCGTCAATCATGGACTCGCTCAGAAACTTATAATTAAATTTTAAAAAATGATTACTTTTTTCTCCATTTTTACTGATCATGTTTAGCGGTCATGATTTTTCTAGACTAGTTTTTCAACAACATATAGTTGATGAAATTGCAATCATTAAAGTTTAATAAAGTATACATTAATGCATGCGCTATCGGCTTTTATGGTTTATGTTAGCCGACAATATCGCACCAAGAACATTTCTCAGGAATTAATATTTTTACTTCTTATAGCCAGAATTTGCCACCGACATGAGACAATAAATGCTCCAACGTTTGACCAACCTGCTTAATGACCTTGTCAGCAATCTTGTCTTCGTTGTCCTCGTCACTGAGGTCTCCGCTGCCCAGAGCTCCGGCCGAACCGCCCCGCCGCCGCTTGGGCGTGTCACGATTGGCCTTTATTTCCTCCAGCTTCTTCTTGAGCTCAGCATCCCTGGCCTGCAGCCGAAGCGCTTCCTCCATCTCGCGCAACGACTCCTGCTCCGCCTCCATCATGTACTGACACACCCGACTCATCTCGTCATCCTCGCTGCCGCTGTTGCCCGACGGCGGTGTGCGAGACGACGATGGCGGAGGTGGCGGAAGGGTCGTAGCTGGAGCTGTGACGACAGGCGGGGTCAACTCCGAGCTGGCTGACGGCTGAGGATGTCAAAAAAAGCGATGTGTAAAGAAAACATAATAGTATATTGCAAAACAGAAATCGGTAAAAACAATAAGATAATTTAACAATTTTTCGCGTATTTGCATTTTCCACTTGGATCGGGTATCTTATTATTTCCAGGTTTGAGTTAAATTAAATGATGCGCGAATGGAAATGGAGGTAGAAGATACTTGCGATACTTTCGGAATTCGGTAACAAACTTATTTTATTTATTCCAATTTCTTGGGTGTGACGAAAGTTTTTGGCGAGTTCATATGTTTGTCTTTGTGTTTCGCAAATCTACAATTTCTTAATTATTCCTGAAGATCAGAAGTAGACGTCGTCCAATCCAATCAATCATCCTACATTTTTTGTTATTACTACCATCGGCTTCATATCTACTATTTTAGAAGATACCTTGTTTAGATCGTTTAGCGAAACGTCATCGCTTCTCAGTTTGGCCAGTCGCATCTGTATCTCATCCTCAGGTCTTAGTACGCGCGAATCCAAGTCCACCCGATGGGTGAACTGCTGCAGTAACTCCTGGATTTGCTCATCGTATGTCCTGGTTTCTGGCTGCTGATATGCGACCTAGTGATTAGACAAAAACAATTTTTACGAGTTTTTGGTAGGTAGGGTAGCAAACTTCTTACATTCCTTTCAATCTTGCAATTTCCACATAAGATATTCCTCCCTTGCATGACATTGTGGAAGCACCAATAGTTAGAAATTTTATTTACCGGAAAGCGGGCATTGGACTGAACGGTCGCTGAAGAGGCCGCGGCTGGAATTCCTTTTAGCTTGGCCAGCCTATCTTCCAGGTGGGACAGTGTTGGTACTTGCACTGCAAAAGGTAAATATAATTAGAGCCAATAGAAGAATAGTGTCAGGACATGCATAGAAAAAGGAAAACCCCACTCATGACATACTCGAATTTGGTTTGATAGATTTTTTTATTCTTCGTTTCTGGTAACCTATTTTTTAATTTGTACGGAAACTAAGGGATGAATGTATTATTTTACCAGGATTTCTTTCTGCACGTAAACCGGCCAGCCGTTCAGCGATAACCCTGTCCACATCTGAAACGCCATTTTTGGAAGAGCCGTTGGCGTGGTTCGACGAAGACAGAACGTTGTTGGCTCTTGGGATGGCATCCATACGTCTGCGAAGTCAAGAGCATAAGACACGATTTTACACAAAAAAACTGATAAAGGAAGCAGCTAGCCCATAAAAACTGAAAGCGAATGTTGGACGATCGATTGGTAAATCCAATCGGAAACAATGACGTGAACGCGACAAAACTTAATAGAAAAATTAAATTTAATCGT
The DNA here is from genome assembly GCA_034698785.1 of Mycogona germanica. Lineage (NCBI taxonomy): Eukaryota > Metazoa > Arthropoda > Diplopoda > Chordeumatida > Chordeumatidae > Mycogona > Mycogona germanica. The sequence continues at coordinate 28,254 of JAQGBY010000756.1, read as the reverse complement.
TAACTACACGCTAAGTTAACGTAAAGAAGCGAAATTATTAAAAAAAATTAAATCTGCAAACCTCAACTGGTCATTTGACCCCATAATTAATCATTGGGTGTTGAGAATGACCAACCTTTGAAGAGCTGCAGGTGGTGATACACTTCGGACGGTGTTGTTAGCATTAACCTCTGGCTTCCCGCTGAAAGAGAAATTAGAAACATTTGTCAAATATAAATGGGTGAAACGATTCCATTTCGGGCAGCTCAAATTACAGTTTTACATGATTCTACATTTTTCTATTTCCATTGCATGCGATTAAATTACACATTACTCAAGATCCCATAACCAACAATTATCATTTAAAAAAGGCGAATTGCATAGAAGCGAAAACACTTTTCTAAGCATTTCGCCTTTTTAAAAATATATAACCTCGCTAAGTAGGTCTAAGTGATAATAACTTATACTTGAAAAACAAAATTAAGTATAAATACGTCAAGCGAAACGTGATTTGGGCACCAGTCCAATCCACCAAAGCTAAATTAGAGCAGTTTGCTTTAAAATAGCAGGATAGGACTGCAATTACACCACTTGCTTCTGTCGGCAAATTTTCTCCGCCGCAAACAAGGCCGTGAATGACGAACACGTTCTCTAACCTTGTCAGGACCCCGAAGCATTTGTGACAGACGGAATGTTTGGAATCTGTTCCGAATTTCGGCAGAAATATTTTCTTCGACAAGCAGCCGCTGCAGAAAGCGAATCCACAGTTGCGACAGTAGTTCTGGAGACGAAAGAAATGCGGCAAGATAGAACACTTAATAAAAATCTAAAATCGAACATAAACTTTTTTAAAACTACAACAGCTTTAGAACACAAAATGTACATGTATCGTGATTCTTGCAGGAATATGAAACATTGTATTACATTTATTTTGGAAATGAGCAGGGTATAAACCAAATGCCGTAACTGTATAAAAGTATCGTCAAGTAGACATTGAATGTGAACCAGTCATTTCCGACCGAGGGGGAAACTGGGCAAATGTTTGCAGCTTATTGGTGGGATAGTTGTCAATAATTAGTCTCTAGGGAAAGGGGAATCCCATATCAATGGTTGAATCATCATTACGTATGACACAGTGACGCAGTGACTGTTACGATGCCCAATTGCGAACACAACCGTAGACGCCTCTCACTTCACTGCCTCCTTTTGGAAAAAAATATATTTTATTAAACCCCACTAACAATTAAATGTGCATTTGGCCCTAGGTCTGAGCTCTGACTGACATCTGACGTAGGAAACGGAAGTCAATAGGTCGCACTTGGCAAGCCTATTCCTATGACTTCGCAACTAAAATAATTAAACTCATTAACATGAAGTTGTCGGGAATTATCATTTGGAATGCAAAAAATGCATCTGCTCGCGTTCATCAAGGCCAAAAATCAGCAAAACCGGAAGGTTAACCAGGGAGGTAGCCTTGTTAAATCAGCTGACTCCTGCGGCTATTTACAGTTCACACTGAATACGCGATCCGGATAAGTGTGATGCGCGTCAATGATTACGTACGAGGATAATGTATTGAAATAGCAAATAAATCACAAGCTAAACGCGTGTAATCTTTATCCAGATGTGACACTCATGTGCTATCTCCAAAAGTACCATAGCCCCCATCCCCCTACATAAACCACAGTTATAGCCCAAAGAGAAAAGATGTTGATGCCCTCTTACCTCCTTCTTGAAAAGAGAAAATCCGCTGCCGCAACGATTGCAGGACGACATTGTTAACGCACTTGACTGAAAATTATGAAGATTCCGAGACTCCTCTCGTTTTATTATTTGCAGATAATCCCACGCCAAACCCTCACGCAAACAATAGTCACGATCAATGAACTAGAATGCAATAGATGCCTCGTTCATATAAAAACGTCAGCGCTGATCAAATTATGGACAGTATTAGCCAGGGGGCGCTAGTAGTTTACGGGTCTGCTCCCTTGATGGGTCTCTTGCCTAAATGACTGGCATTCGTCTTCTACAAATACATGTGGTTCCTTGGTTGGGATGAAACTGTCGCCCGCTAGGTGTCGCTACAGAAGCAAAATTGCAGTCGTCTGCTAAACTAAATCCAAAATGGCGGCCGATGCGAATAAAAATTCCGATAATGTAGATTTCAGCGAACTTATGCAATTGTTGCTATTGGACAGGCGGTCGCGAGTAAGAAACAATGTTTTAATTCCAGTCGGCCTCGTTCCGGTCAAGATAAAGACTAATGAAGAAAAGATGGTGGAATCGACCTTCGAGAGTTGCACGTTTAAGACCACCATGAGTTGTGTCATAGGTCAGTCAGAGCAAGCACACCAATGACTCAAGTAGTACCTAAGCTTTTCTTTCAAGATTTATTAAGTTTTCAAATAATTTTTTGAAGAATGGACTATTGGCCCATTCCCCGTCAAAGAAACGGCGTTGAAAAGATTCAAAAACTGAGAACGCTGGTGCTCATATGAATCGCGGGGAAATTCCCAGCTTCAAGCATTACAGGGTGACCAAAACGATGCATTACAGGTGGTCCACAAATGCTCAGATTCAGTTGTCTGGAAACCAAATTGTTTTTCAATTTTACCATAACGAAATAAGTCTTTGGGGTTTCTTATTTAGCCCATTGTACTCTGTATGTCATTTAAAAATAATTCTGTGTTTCCGTCAGGTTATATCCAGTTTGCGGCATTAGTAATTAATGAATTCATTCGCCGTTATTTTTAAAAGGATATGGCCTAGGTGCCGCCATTGGATTGTTCTCTGCCAGTGTCGATTCCAATGTGACCGGCGTGGGTCAGCAACAAACGGCTAGACAAGTGTTCACAGACATGAAAACGAAAACGCTCTCTTATGCAAAGAATTTCGCCATAGTCGGGGCCATGTTCGCTGCGACCGAGTGCGTCATTGAAAGTGTAAGTGAAAATTTTGACAACGAACTCGGCGTAATCCGTGATCTTGTCGTTTTTTTCGAGGGTTTACAAAATTCATGCAATGTGTAGCCAGACACGTAAGTCAAGTGTTTCATTATTTCAGTCATTCGAACCACTCAAAATTATTTTCTATAGAAATGTCAAGTGGAACAAACCATGATTGACCAATCGTCGGATGAAATCATATTATATATTGTTGTACTTTTAGCATCGAGGCAAAAGTGACTGGAAGAATGGCACATTCTCTGGGGCAATCACAGGTGGCGTCTTGGGACTTAGAGGTAATGTTCATTTATTATTTTGTGCGCATTTTTTTATTTGTACTTTGCTAGTGGGTTTGTAATCTTTCAATTACATGTTTCCTTTATAGATTATTCTTGCCTATTCTGAACTGTTCCAACATATTTTTAAATTTTAATTTAGCTGGCGTTAAAGCGGGTATATTTGGAGCTGCAGGATTTGCTGCGTTCTCAACGGTATTGGACTACTTTTTAAGATAAATTAAATGTACGTCGACAATATTTCAATATAATGTATGTTGTAAATAAATAATAGCATTTTAAAAGTATAATTTGTGACTTCATAAACCTGTTTTACAAAAACAAACGTTTGACACATGTCGGCTACAGTAACTTGAAATATGCAAAAAAAGGTTCACCATATCAAATATTTTTAATTTCTTTTACCTGAAATCAGGTGAAAATGGAATGTTGCTAAAAATAGATGGGATCGATAACAACACATTTAACCAGTAATAAGACATAGGTGTTTTAAAAAACACTTACACGGAGACCGGCTATTCACAAATACATAATTTACAGTCATATCTAATATGTACAGATCTAATATTCGGACCACAGAGAATAGTCTACGCGCCATGTAAAAAACCGTACACATTCTCCTTTCACCCCTCATTCTATCTTACCTAAGTAAAAAAACAAAACTTTCGATGTACCAGTGCACACTTTCCCGCCCAAAACGGGAATAACAGTTTCAGTTTCTTAAGATTCCAGTTCACATACACAAACAAAACTAGTTTCCCCGCGTTTGCGATGCAATGCTTGGCATTGCTCGGAGACAAGGATAGATCCGAAACACCACCTTCTGTAGGCAATGGCTGGTTACTAATATGATCTGAGCGCAAGATTGGGGAAGTTTCCTAAAATTTACGAAAATTGTAAATAAAAACTATGTCTTTTCCTCTATTAAATCTAAAATGACTGATCTTGTGATTCCATCCTTCTGAACTTTCATGATGCAGATAATTAGTATCTAAACCATTCTCTACTGATCCATTTTATGAGTGACCGTTCTTCGCCCATTTAAATATGCTTTAAACGCGTAATAATGCCATAAATATGTTTTAAACGCGTCATTTCAATTCTAAAAGCTATGCGTGTCTATACCTGTCGCTAGATTGCCTTTTCCTTTGCAGGCACAACCGAACCGTGTCTATCATCAAAATGCAATGATAAATACGTATATATCTCATTGAATTTGCCAGTCAATGACTTGTAGAAATATTAAAAATTATTGTACCCAAGTGAGCTCAAATTAGTGGAAGAGATTTATACCCCGTTCAATTCCCCTGATTAGGACGACGCCATTTTGTTTGATTCTCCTATCAGTAACCGTGCCATGTGTCAGTACCTACAGTCGGCGGTGTCCAGGCGTGACCATGACGTAATTTAGTGGCTGTGTCCGAGCGCCAGCAGCAGCGGCATGAGCGCTCCAACGACAAGCGCCAGCACTTCAGTTTTCCTAAGTCCGGATGCTTCGTTGGAACCGGCGGAGTGCGATCGTGACGCCACTTCCGGTAGTACGTGAATGGTGGCTACATAGAGGAAGGTGCCAGCGCTGAACAGCATGGTGAACCCGGTGGCGTTCATGTGCGACAACGTCTGCTTGCCTTCCTGAGAGTTGGTGGCGTGCGAGGAAAGGAAACATTTCGAACTTCAATTAACTAGAAACAGTCAGTTTCTCTTTAACAATATTTATCACCAACCAACTTATATATAAGACCAGCAGTAAACCAGTGATCAGCAACATTCGTACCAGGGGTACGAACACAGAAGCTCACAAGTCCCTGAGTTATCGAAATCAAAACAGCTTCTTTTGACCTATTGAAAAGGTAAGAAAAAAACCGAATCTTATTTTTAGTTACCTGACTGATCCCAAAATAGGTGACGATTGCCAAGACCGGAGCTGCCAAGGCGAAGACCAGCAGGTGTCTCCTGATTCTAGAGCGCTCTACCCCAGCATGTAACAGGAACGTAACCAGCCCGAATGCAGCCGGCGCCTGAAATGCAATATTGAGAGAGATCACTCATCAAATCTGAGAACAACACTAGGATGCATTTGATCGAAAAATCAGGCGACTAACTTTGTGCAGCATGATTGCAACAAATATTATCATTTCCACATCGGCTTGGGAAGTGGTGGCTGCAGCACCCAGTGCCACGCCATCGGCTAACAAAAATACGAAAATCTTTGACTATAATTTTCATTAATGAAGAGAGAGCATACAAACATGAGATCAAATTACTCTCATCACTTTAGCATTATCGGGCAACACTATTTTTAATTGTAATTAAATATAACTTTATTGAAACTCATAGCATTATAAGAAACAATTTCTTTATGTTACCAATATTTTCAGAAGGTGAATCCAGTTTCTTTTGAAAATAACTGGTGCGCGGTACATATTAATCAGGTGTCGGTTTTCAAACGTGACCAATAAAATTCGACGTACATTTTAGAATAAAATTAATTCTGCGATCGTACCTGCAGCATGAACTACTAATCCAAGCGTTGTTGTGAATTTGCCTCTATCTTTTCCACCGTTGCTCTCTGCATCTGTCACATTAACATTTTTTCAAAACATATCGAGGTTAAAATTCTAACGTTTTAGTATTCGGAATGCAATTGACAAAGGGAATTTTAATTTTAAGAAAAATTTCAAGATTTATATTAGATTAGATTATCGACGCGCCGTGGCATGGCGATTTCCGTACGTATGGGGAGGGGATGTTAATGAAGCTTTGGGCAGACTGGCCATGCGCGGTCAGCCTCCTGACGATAATAGGAACAATTTCGTTGAACTAATTATGTTTTCGTTGCTACCATATCTGCGTTCGCATAAATATAGTTCTAAAAATGTTCTGCCCAAGGTACTTGAAAATAAAAAATTTTAATTATGGTTGCAAATATAATTTTATTGCTAGCTTACCTTGGTTCCGACTATGGCTACCTCCGATCTGATCAACTAAAAGCATGAAGATAAATCCTAGCACCAGCGCTAATCCAATGACGGCGTGTGGCTCCATGTGGTGCCCTGTCGAATGGGAATCGACGGCGGAAGACAATTGGTCGATTTTAGCGCCACCCTCGGCGTGCGCATGCTCGGCCGCTGCTAGTGTGGCTGAAAAGTCGTATTATTAAAAAATGAAATTAAAGAACGAACACTCGATGCATGTTAAATTATGTTCGGACGCGTTTGAATAACAGTCATTATCGAATTTTAAATGCTATCGCATTTATGTTTTCTCCAATATTGTTTCTCTTATATTTTCCTAGAACCATATTTTAAAGTTAGTCATAAACCCCACGAACAAAATTGTATATAAAACGCCCTTTTCAATCACAGGACTTTTGAATATAAATACGAAAGCATTAAACAATCCATACGTGTAATTCAAGGAATTTCAATAATGATAAAAAAATTATTTTTAAGAACTGATTTATAGAACACTGAAATGCATTTCAAAAACATAACGAAATGACCAAGCAAACCGCAACAGTTTTGTATTGTTAATGAAGCGAGACTAGTTTATATTGACAATAAAATAATTGCGAGTTTAACTGAACGCTTGGCTGACCACCACCTACATACTTACCCTCTATGGAGTACAAGGAGTTGACTCCCTCAGGTATAATTACCACCAGTGCGGTACCGACCAGCAGACCGGCACCGAGAACAGATATTAGCTGCAGTTTCTCCTACAAGGAAAAAACGAAATACAAAAATTAGATCGCACGTTTTCAAAAAAGATGTATCAAACCACGTTCCACTGATCGCAAAAAGCTTTTACTTCCCGTATTTAATAGTATCGAAAAATTATATCTAATGTACAGAACTTCGTTTTATTCGTTTTATTTAATAGCGGAAAGATTATTTCGAATGCCTGCATAATTGATGAAATAGTTTAAAAGACAGTGCCCACGTTCGCCCTATCTAGAAACCGGATTAGAATGAACGGTTTCCTCCCAGGTAACAAATGTAGCATCACGAAAAGTGGCGAACGCATTTTGTTAAACACTGTCAGTTTTATAAACTCGACTAAAATACAATTGGATCGAGAGCCACATATGGCTCGTAATCCAAAGGACAAGAATGGACAACAGCTGATTACTACGAGAACTAGGTACTTTGGGACACCTGTTAAACCGATTTGAAATTGCAACGTGTAAAACACATTTATTCGACGAAGTACGAAGACACTGTACAACAATAAAATATGTTGACGTAATTGCAAACCCCCGTTGTAGGTATCTAATAATTGCATGTTATGAGATGCATTATACATTGGCTACAGGATAGTCCGTCTGGTCCGATCAAATAGTCTGCAAACATAGACGAAATTCTAACCGTAAAAGGTAATGGATTAAGTGTAATCCGACTTGTAACTACTCCTGCGTATAAACCATGTTTTTCAAGAGATTAATTAAAGCCTTAAAAGGGCGCTTTACATTGATTAGCTGCACTTTTAATACAGTGAGCTTGCTTTTGAAACCGTGATTCATTCTGAGTTTATAATAAATTAGCTACTACAGTGCACTCAATGCAATATTGTCATATTAAGTAAAACAATATGCACCTCTTTAACTTATTCAAAATTCATGTGGTCCATTGTGCGACAGTTTTCTTTTTACTGCAATTTAATATTAGACTGGATCAATTTCACTGGATAATTGAATATATCGGACGCACAGCCAGTTCTTGACCCAAGTCTACCCCAATTTCCTTCATGCGACAACCGCATGAACTACACCTGCACTGTGGATTCGAACCCAGAACCAAAGAGGTGTGACGTCATAGGCACGAAACTGTAACTTCAAAGACAGCGGCGAACGAGCCACGCTTGGAAATAATAGCATGCACCCTTTTGGGGGGTGGGGACGTACTCAACGCATTTAACCAACATCTAAAGGTGATTAGGTCACTATCAAGGCTTTCACTGGGTATTGTTTCCACTCACTCCCCCTTCCCTCAAACGTGATACTTACTTCAGACATCTGCACCACCAAAGGCAAAGTTCCGCTGAGATAGCAACCAGCCAACATGGCCAACGACAACAATATTAACATCCATACTTCGTCCATTCTTCTAAAGTCGCTGGAACTCTGTGAAGAAGAAAATTCCAGTGAAATTAACTGGAAATAGTCCCACCCAAACACGTCATTTCACTTTTAATTACAGAATGGCTAATGAAAACGAATAAACCTAAGCAATAACAAAGCATAATAAACCGTACTCAAATGAAATAGAAAAGTCAAGCAATTGTGTTGTGCATGGCGCCAATAATCAAATACAGAATACGCCAATTTGCGCCACTTTCAACACTATCTACTAATCAGTTTACAAGCGCGTTTGAAATCTAACCGATATTTTAGAATTTCGACGCACCAGGCGTACTCGTGCCGACAAATTGTACTGCCAACTTGCCAAACAGTTAATTCTTTATTCGTAAGGCTTAAATGAAACATTATTTATTAAAATATCTACACGATACAGAGCGTTACTCTTTGTAACTAAATAATTGAGAAATGTTATTCTTAAACATTTAGAATCTTAAAATGAATTTTATATTTTAATGACAATATAAACGATAATTGTTTGCTTTTCACAACGACAAATGATATTCCATGGACTGATGATTTGGTAGCAAAGTCGCAAAAATTGTTTATTGACGTCTTGTGAGCAGATTTTCAATTTAGTTTTATTTTAAAATCGCAGTAGTTTTTATCGAAGTCGCATTTTCAAGCAGAAATGGTAAGTATGAACGTTTAAAGTATTATATTGGTCGTGAGAAATTCTGGCGGACAATATCAGTGTAGGCTGTTGAACATGTGTGATCTTGTTCCAAGGCGGAATGCCCCGTTCGCCGAGTAGCACCAGTCATGATTCGGGTGGCGATGGGGTGCGTTTTAACATTGATGTTAAATACTTGTTAAGAACCGTTATTGTATTTTCTATCATATTAAATATAAGCATTCCATCACGTCAATCCAGATCAACATTGGTGTGACCATTTAACTTAGGTAAGCCTAACTTTCTTAATTTGATTTTTGGTTATTTTTTCAGAGTCACACTATTTTGTTGGTCCAGCCGGCCATGAAACCGGACTCCAGGACATATTCAGACTACGAATCGGTGAACGAATGCATGGAAGGTAACCAGATATAAGATGTTAAGATCATAATCGTAGCCAATGTGGGTTAGCCTATGCCCTAGTCTAGGGTAAACCCTACGGCTCTGGGCAAACTGAAACCTCTGTTAACGCTGAAAGCTGTGTTACGCTTCTGCTACCAAGATTAAAGCGTGTCGGTTTCTTAATTTAGTTAGCTAAAGATTTCATGTACTTTGTTTTCATCTATTTTTAGGTGTGTGCAAAATATTCGAGGAACATCTGAAGAAACAGAATCCCAACAGTCCCAGCATCACGTACGACATCAGTCAGCTATTCGATTTTATCGACCAACTGGCTGATTTGTCTTGCCTAGTGTAAGTACCTGACTGTAAATCAATACTGATTTATTTTGTTAAGGAAAAAAGTAACATTTTGTTTTTAGCTCAAGCGACTTTCCAAAAACTACCACATGTAAACGGTGTCCTTGAATTCATTTCGCAGCTACCAAAAATCTATCAACGCTTACTCGCCCTACAACAAGGAGTGGATAAAGGAAAAGATATACATCCTGTTGAGACGCCAGGCCGCCAAGAGCCAGTGAAGGAAGGAGCCGCATCGCGTCTGTTGGGTGGCCAGCCACGTTTCAGTTGCTGTTTGGGGAAGATCGTCGATGGAAAATGGGCGGGCAAGGATAGACAATTTGGTGATATCGTGCTTCGTCGCGTGTACTTCTCGCACCCCATCCTTCTAATGTATGTATCTAAATGTTTGTGCCGACAGTTCCACTGTCTTTACGCTCGTAAGTTTATCTTTAATTTGATTTCAGGTCTGCGGCCCTGATCACACAAAACGTTTGCGACTGTCGCGGTGGACGCATACTCTACGTCACACCGCGTTTTGTGGCTGTTCTACCAAACCAAATGACGCGACAGTCGCCAGCGGTTATGTAGACGGGCCTTAGGGTGCACAGTGTTCCATGGCAGCCAGGGGATCGGCTATTTTGGAAAATATAAACGCACTTTTCGCAATTCGATCAGGAAACAAGTGCACTGTTTGTGCACTTGTTTCCTCTTGTCAATAAGCAATTTGGTTGTAATTTGAAACTGGAGCATTCCAACTTTGGCTAGTGTCAATTGTATTAACTATTTTTGTCGACCCATTTGTCCACTGCGATACGAAATGATGATTTCAATTCAATTATCCCTAGACTCATTAGAAAATTATGGCAATAGTTCTTTTAATTGCTGTCATTACGTTTGAACACTGCACATTGCCGTGTCATTATTTTTATTTCAACAAGTTTTTCTGAATTAGGTATTCCAGTTAGGCAATATTTCATTTGATCTAGCAACCGTGCGTACTAGTAATAATATTTCAGTACGTGTCGTTCGTGGCATTTGACACATAAATAATTTTGGAGCGCTCCTGACCAAATTTTTGTTTTTATATTTATAAATACTTTTCGTTTCAGTAAAATAAAATGTGGAAATAAAAAATGAATGTGGAGGGGATTTTATGAAACTGACTAGATGAAATATTTTTTGATATTTGTGCAGACAACTATATCTTTATTGTCAATTTGGTTTTGTTCTTTGCTCTCAAAATGACATGCTCAAAACCTATTAAAAAAAAAGAATGCAGTTTTGATTAGTAGTAAAATTATGCTCTTAAAAAAGTAATATAATATTTCGAGCGATGCCATAGAATGATGAATTTATTTATGGGCGGTCAAAAGGGCATCTACAAAAGAAATTGCGATTCTAGCGTGAAATTATTGGGATGTTTACAATGAATCATTTTGTGTTCTATTCCAGGTCCTTTTTCTGCAAAAAATAGTGTTAACGAGACTTTTTTAATACACAGTTTCATTACTACACAACAACATAACTAGACAGAATTAACAAAAAATATGGCACAATTAAAGACTTCTTATTGTATCACGAGACTGAACAAATTCATCGTAAAGTCAACTGAAGCACACAGTATGTGACTAAACGATGTATTTGGCATCTGAAATTAAGATTAAAATATTTACAAAAGGCAATCGTAAAGCATCCACGGAATTAGTCGCACTTAGAATTTAATTCCCAGCTATTGCAGGTCTTGGTAGAACGTAATAGAGTAAACGTTGCCTTATTTATAAAAAATATATATTTTAAGTACAAAGTTGACGGTCTTATGTTACTTTTCAGGCATGCTATAGCAAATACTGGAATATCCAAAAGAGAAAAAAGTGCTAAAATGAAAACCAATTTAATTTGTTTTGTTTATAACAAATTCACCATCCTCCCAATGTTCTTCTGCATCCACTATTTATACACGGACATTAAAAATAAAATACTTAAGACTTGCCATTCAGCACTTTATAAATGAAACTCACTATGTTAAGCTCACTTGACTAAATTGATCACAGGGCTCTGAAAGCGACCAGAGAGGTTCAAGGCACAAATAATGGTGTGGACGAGGGAGCGTTCGCTGCGCTACGCTGAACCGGGCAGGTCCACGTCCGAGATTCGGTCCGACGCGAACGACTCTGATGGCCGGGTCTTGATCAGTATTGCCTGCTCCACAAAGATGGGATAGCCGAGGGGCGGATCGGCCGACTGGACGATGAGATTTCGTAGCAGCCCGGAATGAGCCTGAATCGAGTATCGCTCGTCATCGTCGTTGGTCAGATACACAAGTTCGAGATTGAGGGTGCTCCACATGGCTAGTACTGCCTCTCTGTTTACCTTGCCTATGTATATTGGAATCGGCCGTCGCACTAGCAGGTGGCTCGTATACGTGCCCTAAAGGAGCATGAATAGATAGTAGTCATAGTATAAAATTCTCGAAGTAATGTTCCCCACATAAACACGAAAAATAGACAAAGAGATGAGACGGTCATGCGGCAGCTCCACCATAATTTAAATGATATCGAGAATGATAATCACCAGAACAGGATTGTATCCCAGCGAAAATAGATTGGGAGTGCTGTTTCGAATCGCCTCCATCCATTGGGGATCATTGTCTGGACAAATCAGCCAACTGTCGTCGAATTCCTGCAGGTAGTCTGCAAATTCTGCGTCGCTTTCGACCTCGCCCAGCAATGTTTGGTCCAATGCCAATTTACAGGCATACCTAAAAGAATTAGACAAACAATTACATGTATATAATTACTGCATAGACGTCCTAAATTAATGGGTAAGTATATGGCACTAAACTAAGAATCCACTTAAAAAAATAACATTTAAAGATTTACCTAAACGCCTTGACGGTTAAGGTGTAGAGATCGGGTAACTCCAACAGCCAATCAGAATGCGGCGACCACGGCATCTCACGATTAAAGATGCGATAAACTAGGCTGGGGCTGATTATCGAACGCTTGCTATTCACACTGATCTGGTTGACGATCACGTGACACGTCAGCACTACTCGCCGATAGAGGGCTTCGGCGTCGCCAACGGCACATCCGCCAGCCTTTTTGCTCAACTTGACTAGTCCGTCGCCTCCCTCAAACTGTCGCGACAACCGTTCGCCAACCAGCGCAAACCATCCGGCCGTGAAGTGCGATTCGACCGAGCAGAGCAACTCGTCGGACAATGGACCGGTCAGCCACTCCGCGGGAAATCCGGCCAGTTCGTCCCATGCCGACGGTTCGATTCGCTCGATCCTCTCGGCATTGATTCGTCGGGTGGTCGAGTGGCTACGGGACTGCCGGCTCGACATGTCCGGCATCACCGCGCCGGGCAAGGTGGTTGTGACTGGCGTCGACAGCGGCGGCTCTGCCTGGTGTTCGTGGGTTGACTGCGAAAGAACGTCGTCATCGCCGCCGTCCGTCACTCCAAACAGCGAATGCAGATGGATGACAGCCGACTTGCGACCGGCGACACCGGATGGCTTGGAATCCAGCAGGTCGTCGTCGTCCAGCCAGGGATCATCCGGCCACGGTGCTGCTGGATCGTCGCTCGCAGCTGGAACGTGGCGGGTGTCGTATGGCGACGTAACTCTAGGCAACCTGCATAACAAAGTATACATTTTAATTGTTTCAGTTGTCCTCGTTCTACTTGGGGTCTTCGTATCGCATTGAATCGCATTGGTCCTGCGTCAAAGTTAAAACAAAAATCCACCAACCGTGCGTATCCGTCCGCGGTGGACGGCCGAGAGCGGTTCACAGTCACAACCGCGGCGGTGCTGATTTGTGGGGGAGCGACGTGATGAATGTTCATTTCGGACGTTGACTTGGCGTCGGTGGACACCTGGGACTTGGAAGCGGTGACACCGAACTCCTTTCCCGACGGCTTGTTGGCGACGGACGAGCGCAGCAGAGCAGCCGCTGCCGCCCGCAGCGCCACCTCGTGTCGTCGAGCCAGGAAGTGGCGCACGAGCACCCAGGTCAGGCAGCGGGGAAAGCAGGACGAGATGAGCTGAAGAGTTTCGGGAGAGTGGATCACGCCGGTGAGCACGTTGCGGGTATCCACGTAGGTGTCCACCACTGCAAATGCAAAACGTATAACAATTTTACGGATCTAGAAGGATCATTAATTTATAAAATTTGATTCATAATATGATTCTACCGCTTGAGCTAACGCGACAAAATACACGCGTACCGGCGACGTTGAGCGGTCGGTACAGGTGACACAACGTGCGGTTGGGCCGACAACAGCACCCCCGTGATCGGGAGCGACCACCTTCCGCCTCCACCTCGAAAGCCAGCTCCAAGATGGCGTCAACGGCCGACGCCTCCACCGCGTGACACGACGTCTGCTGCAGCTCCAAGCCCTTGGCGTCCAGTCGCACGTAGCCGTGGCCAGCCTCAGCCACCGACATCCACAGCATGCGGTCCTGAAAGCGAAGCAGAAAGTGGTCGCCCGGACGCACGGCACCCACGCCGCCATTCGACAGGAGCCTGCCCAGTTCGGTGCACAGTTTGGGCGCGATCTCGCGATAGTAGATTTCGTCCGAAGACGTACAGCTCTCCTTGATGCCGCCACTCTGCAAAAAAAGGGACGCAGTCAGTTTTTGAGTTACCAATTTCGGGACGATAATGAATGAGCGCAAATCGAAACTAACCTGTTTGGGCCAAAAGCATATGGGACGCGGAAATCCGAACCAAAATATGGGCAGACTGAATAGTGGCAACAGCGGAGCAGATATGAAGGCAGAGAATATCATCATCCCGATGGTGAAAGGTAGGCACATTAGATTCAAAACTGAAACAATGTTCAGAATTAAATGACATCAAAATAAATGTTTTCTTGTAATAAAACAAATGTGAATTTTTTTCAAAGCGTGCAGTGAAATTGACATGTCAGGCGTACTCAAAGACTCTATTAAAATTAATTTAAAATGATTTTTTTTTCAATTATAAATTCATTGACCAAGGGATGTGACGCGACTCTGTCTGTCCTCGCATCTTGTGATTACATTGTATGTTCGAGTATATTTTATAAATTAATATATATTTTGTAGATTGAAACGGATTGAAACGGTAGTGGTTATGCAACAGCATAACCACTTTATCTGGTCCATGGTACTGCACATTTGATATGAATACAACCACAAAAAGGAGCTTACAAAAGAGATAGAAGCTGTAGGGTCTCCGTTGCTTGACCTGTGCTACGCTGGCCAACAGGAGCACGCAGAAGGTCTGCAGTTTGCACACGAAATTCACCGTTCGATCCCAAAGGAAAGCCGCCAAGAGAAGGAGACACGCTTTGTTGGCGGTCACAGAGGTCAGCGGAATGACGTCGAGCAGAAAGTGGACCACGGTTGTTTCGAAAAGGGCGCTCTCAGATTGCTGCCACGACTGAATAGAAAACGAAAAAGTGCAAAAGCACGAACCGATTCGGATATACAACTAAAATTGAAAACACAACACTAGAAATGCATCCATCAAAGTTTTAACCAATAACGCCACTTACCCATCTGAACGCTCGTAAGATGGTTATGCAGTACCACAGCTTGCATGAGATGATGTCCAGACAAAATGACATGTCCGAACTATAAGTTACCAGTAGTACGATGATGTAGGCATTCAATAGTAGAGGAGCGACTGCGATAGAATAAATTTAAAAAAGAGCAAAAGTAAAATGACACTCGATATTTTGAATAGTCTGAAATTAGCGAAATTAATTAACTTGAAAATATCAGCGTGCTCAATAACTACTATTCAACTGTCTCGAAAAACAATCAAAAATAATTACGTATGATTTATGCCAAGTGATTAGCGGATACTTGCCTACGTTCACAATGACTGTTCGGAATTTGCCAATCTGATTGAGGCGATGAAGACGCGCCACAAATTTGCTCATGTGTCTGGTGTTGGGCGGATAGAGCGGGTTGCGCAGAATGCCGCCGAACAGATAAACGGACTGGATCGAGTTGGCCACCCACGTGGTGAGGCACAGAAGGAAGAGGGCAAGGCCAAGACAACACAGGATGACGTAGTTGGACTGAGACAGCTGCGAGGCCAGCGTGAACTGAAGGCTCAAGATGAGAATGGTGATGGCCACCACCATGATGACAAAGTAGAGAAAGTCGGAGCAATTCCACACCGTCTTTACGACTGGACCACTATCAAAGGTGGAGCGAACGCTGGTGGGTACCGACTTGAATTTTGAAGTGAAATCGCTGAACATGGAAACTGAAACGTATAACATTAAAAAATCAGACAATTAAACAAAATACACAATATCTCTATTCAATGATTTCCAAATATCTACAATCTCGTCTTAATATATTCATAAATTTTGAAATTCGAAGGAAGATGATGACTAGACAGAAAAGTTAGGGAAAGATAAAAACAACTCAAACTTACCAAGATCTAGACTCAAGAGGTAACCAGATATGGCGGCCAATAATAAGAAGGCACCAAGCGGTATGTATAGAATAATAATCACAGATAGAAGCCACAAACCCAATTGCAAACACAATCTGAAAAAAAAGAATATTCAACATGTCATAATAGTCTTGATCTTTTTTTTGCACTCCTCTGAATCGACAAAACAGGTAAAATATACAGAAATCTAATTTCTGACTGAGCCACAATTAAACCAATGGCACCAAAAACAACTCACCTGGTAGCTCCGATAGTTGGAGATCCACCAGCTATCCATATTTGAATTTGTTCAAGCAGCCACAGAAACAGACTATCCAACGGTGGCAAAACGTTGAGAAACCACAGGCACGGTAGAAATATAAAAATAACGTGGAATAACCCGTTCACACCTAGAAGTGTCGATGATGACCTGGAATGATACAAGGAAGATAATAACTATTACATTCGTATAGTAAGCATTTTTTTTTAAAGATTTTTATTTTACAAGATACATACCAAGCGTACAGGTCGACAGCATAGCAGAGTGTCACGTAGAAGGGCCTCATGAGCGGACGGATTTCCCATCGGTCGAGCGGTTGAAAGGTGGCCGGCTCGAAGGGCGGCTGAACAGCGAGCGAGTAGAGCGCGTTGCAGATAGTGCACCAACCCAGAATGAACACGAGATAGGCGACGCCGACCCTGGTGTAGAGTTCCTGGGTCAGCCGCGACGGCAACAAGTAGAGAACGCCATATCCGGTTAGCAGGCCACACAGCAAAGTGTGCACCACACAGTTGACCGGGTACTTCTTGGACGAGAACAGGTTGGCGGCGGTCGGCCAGCTGAAGCACGAGTCGAATGTCACCTGTGCGGAGAAAAACAAGCATTATTGTGATTTTTTTAGAGAAAATTTAAGACATGTACGTGAACTGTAATCGCGTGAACTGTATGTTTCAACTTCCAAACATCACAAGTTATGGCATTAAAGCACTCGCGAACCTGATTAGATTCCAGATTTGCAGGAGCAGAGCCGGGTGGTTGCTGGACGTGAACCACGGGCGACAACCTCGCCTGCATGCGCCAAGTGATGGCCTGGATGAGTCCGACACCTAGCACGACCGTGACGCAGCAGGCGCCGGCCGCCACCGGCTGGGACAGGACGCCCATCTCGCATAGCAACGTGAAGGCGGCTCCGACCACAATGGGGATCTGGTAGACGAGCAGCTGGATGACGTAGACGTAGCAGGGTACGGGCGACCCCAAGAATAGTCGTACCCCGCCGAACAGGGTCTCCAGCAGCCGATTCCATACGAACAAGTTCTTGTGCTCGCTCAGCAGCGGCACTGTCGTCACGGGCATGACGTCACAATCAAGTTCGTCTCGTGTTCAGCGGTCGCACTAAGGTGTTCCCAATTCCCATTGTACAAGACTTAACGAATTCGATCGAGTGTCGCGTATTTAATTGACCTAAGGCAGTATGAGTCGTTTTCACATATTCTTAAACTGGCACTGTCCTAGTTCCAGATATCCACAGACTAGTCTATTTCGGCGATGGAAAGTAACCTGGTTGCGCCGATTCGTTCGACTGATTTAACGACAGATTGATTTTTAATCAAACCACTCAGTGAAATAGGCATTTGTATCAAGAACAATTTCAGGTGAATCGCTCTTTCTGAATACAGTAATACCTTAGCCAGCAAGTCGAGTTCCAAACGTCGCTAATGCACTTGATATTTTAACAATGTCCTCCGGAAATCGCGTGACGCCGAGCTGAACTGATTGCCACAAGAGTATCAATAGTTATTCCAGAATTACACGTCCTACATTATTTACTTTCACACTCTTACGAGAACTTCCCTTTCCACCACCCAATGTTTCCCCAGGGTAGCCATATTAGCGTCTGCTGTCGCTAGGTTACGGCGCCTTCGAGCGGCAAGCGAACGGCAACAAAGAGCTTGTCTTCGAAGCCTGAAACAACCCCTATTGTGCTCCATCACAAACAAAGGCGCTTTAGTTTTTAGATATTGTTTAGAGATGCATCTCGAGATGAGCTTGCAATGAATGCCTGTTTATAAGGGGCAGCTTCATTTTTTTCAAGGGTGATTGATACTGATATGCTCTGTGGCTGGAAGGCAGTGAATATTTTTAGTTTTTCGGTTCTTGTTTTCAAAATTAATGTATAATTAAAATAATTCAATCACCAGAAGATTCTGTTTGTATTTATTGATTCAATGAAGTGGATTTTTTCCTTAAACATCCTCTGTCGCGATTTCTGTTATCGTCATTGTTGAATTAGCATTTAAGACCCCCATAAAAATGTAGTTATTTTGGGTGCCGATATCTCTATTTATTGGACGATTATTTTCCAATTAAACACCCCAACACAATATTCCCTCCTTTCATAAAGTGTAGAAATGTAATGTCTGACTTAATGCCAGACTTAAATGTATTGAATACAAGAACCAATAAATCTAGCGCTTAGTGGGAGCCATTATATTTTTCCATATGCTTCAATACAAATGTAATTTTTTTTTCTGTGTCAAAACAATTGAACATTGTCTCCTTTTTCATGTCTTGCTGAATCATTCTAGCTGGGTGTACAGTGAGCCTTGGCTCCGATCACATTTCCGTCTCTGCCCTTTTCAATAGAATCATTATTCGCCAACCATCCGATGGAGAGGGGACGAAACAGCGGAGGCCAATCGACCTCATCACATGGGCCCCAATGTTGACATTCGGAAAATTCGTACAATCCAAACCCCAATCTTCCTGTATTGGATCCAAATATATTATGAAAGTTCCAAGAAAGATTAATTTATTCGTTTCATAAATTGTTGACGAGTAATTTCGATATTATAATCACAATTAAAAAATGATGAAACGCTATTTTTAAAATTGCGCTACGTAATTTTTAACAAATGATTTTAAATTAGCTTGATGTATAAAATAAGAGGTTAACAATTGATCGGGTGCTGGGACAATAATTGCTGAAGTCTGGAATTTATTTCACGGTCGATGGTATTAGTTTCAAGATTGATTTAATACTAAAAATCGCCGGATATGGTACAACGTTTAGGCATCTCTATAGTTATTTCAAAAAATTCAGGGCACTCATGTATATTGTTGTGTACTTCGTACGCCGAGATCTATAGTCCTGGGGGGCCACGGGATACCTCAATACGCCACCAGAGGCCGCGCGACCCACATTCAATCCAGCAGAGCTGACAAGAGAGAGAGTGGTGAGAGCATGGACGAGATTTTTCGGAGCATGCCAATGTTCGTCTGGCAAAAGAAGACGCCCAGAAACGATATCCGAGCGCGCTCCGAAAAGTGAGATAGAGAACCGAGACATTAATTGATCGACCCGGTGAGCGCGGACTCGGTGCACCGTGCGGGGGAAGATGACGAGAGTATCGTTTGGCCATTAGGAGAGCATAAGAAAGACCGAGCTCCCACCTAGACCGAAGAGAAATAGAGAGAGAGAATGCTGGAATAATTTTTTCTTTTTGGTATATATAAAACCCCCACTGACGGACATCAGCCAAACACCAGATATACAACAAACACGCACTGACGCCGCCAACGATGGCTCACTGCCGCCAGATAGATTTAGAAATTGATCGGGACCAACTCTCGAACGCCAGACATTGGCAATCCATCGTTCCAGTTATGATTTAGTGCGTGTTTATGGACTGTGGTCTACGACTTTTAGCCGATTTCTCTCCCGTGTTGGCGCTCTCCTGACTGACGAAGACGTCGAGTGGTTATTTTTCGGGGATTCCTGTGTTCCGAGTTGTCGCATCTCGCTGAAGTCATCCGGACACCAACGCCTCTCTCTCTCTCGGGTCCTGCGTCAGTTGGACGGATCTTGTCAAAAAAAATACTTGGTGACTTTGAAAATAAATTAGAAATGGATCGACACGTTACCAATACGAGGAAACATTGTGTGGTGGAGAACTTGTCGACGAGATATTCATCCGTGTCCGTGAGAAAATCCCACGCCAGCGTCGGCGGTAAACATCTGAGGAAGGTTATTTACTCGACCGTCTTGTTTGTTTGCTTATCCGTCACCCTGGTGTCCTTGAAAGGTGAGCAACGGATTTTGTTATTACAAATTCACATATGTTTTGATTGGCGATTTGGAATTGACCTGTGAATAACATAGTCGGTTACACGGTCACAGTTTCAATTGAAATTTGTTATTAAGAATAATTCAAATGACACGATTTAATCGAAGAAAAAATCTACCTGATAGGTCAAAGAGATCAAACATTCTGACATTTCGGTGACTTCTTTTTTAATGAACAAACGATCTCTAAACGATTGGATAGACAAGGAAATATATTCACCCAGTTGTCACGTTAACCGAGTTGATGACTAGAGACAATAGAGGCAGCAATTAACATGACGTTAAATATTTAAAGAAAGTTACTTTTATGACTTAGAGCATCTCAGATCTTGTCTCCCATTCCCAATGACATCTGGATCGATAGATCTTCTCATATTCTATTCGAGTATGGATATCCAATCCCCAGCCGCTCGCTTTTCTGTCACCAGTATTTTCCTGGAATTGACACGGACATTTTGGGGGAAATTGGTCAATGTTGCATGACCCGACTCATTTCCTGTCTGACGACACGCGATCTCTACACTGGTGCTGGAGCAATCCAGCGAATCAAATATTAATTAATTGTGTAGTCGCGAATAAGCCAGTGTCATGGCGAATTTGAAAGCCGAACACGCATATGGGAGCTTGCAATTTGACTTTATTCTTTCACATTGCCTTCATTTATCGATACGTATTTTTTAATTATTGTAAAGATTATTGGATCATTTACATGAATTATTGTAAGCATTTAAACGGCACACTTTCGAAGAAAATATGTCCAATCTACAAAAATTATAGAATGATTACTTGGGTAACAATCGAGAGTCGGCAACAAGATCGTCGATAAACAAACGTTCTGATCTTCAGAAACAATTAAGGAATTGTAGATTTGCGAAACACAAAGACAAACGTAGGAACTCACCTAAAACTTTCATCACTACCTAAGAAAGTGTGTTTCAACGTTTGTCTTTGTGTTCTTAATTTCTAAGCAATTTCTTAATTATTTCTGAAGATCGTTGTGATCGTTGAGAACTCTCGCGGGCTAAACAATGAACCATCGGCTTTATATCTACTATTCTGGATGATAAATCTAGTTTATGTTGATGCGAAAAAAAATATCAATGTGTGTAATAACCACTTTTGAAGCAATGAACGAATACATGCTTTCTCCCCAATAATTTAAAATACAAAATGTTTATAGACTAGATATTTTAAGGTTCTACCGAGATTCGAACTCGGATCGCAGGATTCAGAGTCCTGAGTGCTAACCATTACACCATAGAACCGCACATACCCAAACCAAAGAAATCATCTTCCCAATAACTAAAAATACAATTCTATGCACATTTTAAAAATAATTATAGACATTTTATCGAGATTCGAACTTAGATCGCAGGATTTAACGTCCTCAGTGCTAACCATTATACCTTAAACCAACCATTTTGAACAGGAATTGTAAAGTTCAAGCATGGCATGAGTAATGTTTTAATTTTTTCACCAAAATATATTCCAAATCAGATTGTTGACGTTGTTTTATGCGCTGCATTACTTACCGCTCAGATGTAGGTAAAAAGAGAACCTAAAACACAAACGTCAAGGGAACGCTCGTAATCTAATTTATGGAAGCACTCCATTGGGGCACCTTACTATCTCTAAATTCGTACAACGCTAAACAATGACCGGATAGAAAACGCTTCATTGCGTTTAAGAAAGACCTTGCATGCAAGAAGCGAATCGTTCGTTGCTATGAAATGCTCACAAGACACACAACTTATTTTTTCAGTCTGCACACACTTGAAGATAATTGCCATAAACAGGCTACAGCTGTAGTACTGAAGCGCTGAAAAGGCTTAAAATTTGCTCCATTCGTAAGATAGGATGTGTTCAAAAATGTTGTTAAGGAGGGTCACCGTTGATTTAATATCTTAAATCCCACCCAGGGGGCGCGTGATGTGTGCTCAAGATGGCGGCCCCCATCAGCACCGCCATCTTGAAATTTGTCCACCATGTTAATTGCACCGTTCCTCACTACTAGAGATGGTGCTTAAATTTCCAATGTGACCGAATCCGAAAGTAACAATGAATCCATGATGACTAAGTTGTCACATTCTCGAAAATCTCCTGCTAACGATAAAAAATCGTTTCTCTCAGAAACATTCGTATTAAATCAGAAAATACAGGGAAGTTGTCACCATATTTGTTATTTTTTAAATTTATTTATGAATTCAACGTCGAGAGTAAATTATATTACAATTAAAGACAAGATCGATTTCCACAAATACACCTCACCGTGAAAGGTCTCAATATTATGAAAATAATGTTTCATATTTTATCAAATATTTCGATCGTCAAAATGTGTTACTACGAAATTCCCAAAACTATCATGAAATCCTATAACTTACATAAGAAAACGTTTGAATATGCAGGGCCTGAACCCATGACCGTATTTGCATCACTGGCTGATTCGAATGGAGCTTTTTATTCGACCTTTATTGAAATGCCATTCGTCACTAGGTGGAGCCGTATTCGCCTTACCCATTTCTCACTCGGAACATAGCCCAGATATACAAGCGCGAAGGTTCACATAAAAATGGGAGTTGGCGGATCGAGGTGGGTTGGAAGAGGGGTGGGTTAAAACGAATGATGGGACAGACCTGTGCCTATTTACGATGAGCAGCGCTGGATCGTAAATACACCAACACGGAACAGGAGGTTGGAAAATTTGATTTCACGGCATATAAGTTTTAGTCTCCATCAAGTGAACTACACAGCTGACTCCTAATCCTCCTGGGATCCTTCAGGCACCCGAGTGCACTTTTTTTTACGAGATCTGGGCCACCTAAAAACAGTGATTCGTCATTCGGCAAGTTGAATTTTGCAATTGTCGCCGCTGGTGGTGCATAGTCCGCCAAATCTCCCATATCCGCTAGGAGCGCCTGCACTATCGATCTACGAATCAGCAACGAACCAACGATTCTCTTGAACGCCACCAGAGGGCGCATGTACTTGGTATGCGCTGATACTAAACAGGAGACAGGAGGTAACCAGTTGATGCTGTTAACGATTGTATTTTATAATTCATCCGCTAAATGTGTGAAACCCACGTTTGGAAGAGAATCCCTCCATTCATTTAGAATCGATAAATCGATTTTTCGAATAGAAGCTGACTGCAGCATGTTATTAATGTTTAAGGGCGGTGACAGACCTCCTTTTCGCACGTAAAATAATTAGTATTTACTCGGGCATGTTGTTCACCTGGTTTATCGAACGAACTAATCCCCAACTGGATTTAACGAAATAGCTGACAATTATTGGTAACGTGTTAACCTGAAATCCTAAATACACTTCATATCTCGCGATTATAGTTCTTCGAATATTTATTAGACATGAACCTTTTTTTTAATCGAGCGGATTTAAAACAATTTAATTTGTTACGTAAACAATTGTTGACATTCCCGCGAATCCAGAAATGATCCAACGCAATTGCTCGAAATATTCACAAATTCATGCAAAATTGAGTGTTCTTTAATGCGTACAGGATTCAGAGGATTGTTCAGGGTATTGTAGGATTTGTTCAGGATAAACAAATAAAAATAATTTTTTAAAATGTAATTCGATTATCTGGACATCCAGTTTTTTGTTTCGAAGTTAGTTATTCTTTTTTTTTACTGTCAAATTTTAATTAGTTGAACAAGAAATATTTTCTGGTAAAAAATATCTTGTAAAATACGTATCCGCATGAATTATTTTGTTAGGGGTCGGAAGTCAGACCAGATTCTAGAATCGCATAAACAGTCGCAATGTCTTCCTGTAGAATTAAGGACGTCCACGTCCTCGACAGAAACATAAGAACAGTCATACGAGCGTGACTTCGCCTGTCGCTTTATGCCCTAACGATTCGACGATACACCCATCAGGTGGCGCTCCACTCGTCGTGGAGTCCTTCACTGTACGCCGAAATTCTGCATAATGAGTTTCGGGTTCTTCGTATTCTAATAACGGGGCGATTGTCCACCTCCCCTCTCCCCTGACTAAAGAACTTGGCAAGCTTCCACGCACGCTTCTGTCGTTTTGTGTGATTGCCTACCGCGGTGAATGTCAGGGGCAGCTACCGCATTGGCGCTGCGTCAAAACCGATTTAAATAAACAGGGGACTTGACCAGATGGAACTGAACACTGAATCGAGTTAAGAAATGTGTTGTTCGTATCTGGAACCAGTTAACTAGTTAAATTTATTATTTGTATTACGACTAAAATATCTGAAACGAGTACGAGAAAGTATTTAAGTGTATTAATCTCAGTCGTCCTTATTTAAAGTTATGGGTCAGTATGAAGTTGTACATTCTTCTGTAATGTTAGTTTCTCCTAAACTGTCGCTTCCCCCTTGTCTTCGCTATTGTCTACCGGACCTAGGCGTTCAGAAACGTCGGCTATCGTCACCAGTTATCTGATGAAACCGTCAAACGTTCCTCCGCAACCTAATAGCCCTTTTGGTCTCCGCATATGTGGGTGGGACAGGCAGGTGGACACATAGGCTTCGTCGTCCTTAATGACGATCCGTAATGGCGAGTCACGTGCTCCCCATGTTGCCGCCGCAATGGCCCGCCCTGCATTTATGAAGTGCTCTTCCCTACTCTGTATTCAATGAACATTGTTTGTCGGCTATAATGCGGATTTCTATGCGCAAAGAACGTGTGAGCTACCCGCGTGAAACACGTACACACGTACACGTTAAAATATGACGTCATTTTTTTTTCTTCCTCGTCACGGTAAAGCGACCTATCAAATCAGTACGTGTCTGTGTCAATAGGACTTGTTCGTGAACGTAAATGGAATTCGCCGGGTGGATTTAATTTCTTTTTGTCGTACAGAATGCTGAATAGTAAAATGGGGGATTTGAAATAGACCTCGGGAACCAAGTTGATTACAGAATAATTTACACAATTGTCAAACACTCGGCATCTATACTATAACCCTGAAAGTTATTTTTTAATTATTTAACTGTCCGTTTCGGCGTTTACTTACGAACAACGGCTTAACGGAATTGAATACAATTTCTGTAGTAGATAGTTCCGCAAATTAGTAGTCGAACGCATGTTATTCAGATCTAAATTTGGCGTATTTCATGAGATATCAGTCGTTGATGTTTTAAGCCTTGACATCGCTTCGCTGGAAAATACAAAGATGGCGTCTACACTCGAACAAAATGGCGCTGAACATTCGAACGCCAATCACGTGATACCATTGATGCCAGCCACATTTTCCACACTAGTGTTTTGTAATTATCCAGAATTTGTAATTATTATTGAACTAATACCTCAAAAGTCAAAGTATTATTTACCAAAATGGCGCTGTCGCTCTCACTTGCTACCAATGCTGCCAGTCATATTTCCTTATTTTAATTTTTAGATCATTTAATGCAGCTATATAACAAAATAGGAATAAAATGCTTGCTCGTTTATGCTAAGTTGTTCGATATTTAAATTATCAAGTATTTGGAAAAGCAATATAAAATTTTAAAAACCGTTATAACACGCGAGGGAACGGAATTTTAAATATTTGAAAAACATTTCGTTGACATGACGGGGAGTTCCGAGTAAAGCAATTCTCTGCTTTGCATATAATATGTAACAATGCTAACAAAATAAATAAGAAAACGTTTAAAGTCTTTTTCTGCCACGACAGCGGCATTTATTTCTAACATTAATATCTTGACATCAACACAATTTGTGATCATTTTTTTCTCTAACAACCCCTCAAAAGCCCACGAACTCGGACTCGGAAGCAAAATCAATTTTGTTTTTCATCGATCGTCGCCGACGAAGGCCGATAAATGGTTTTCTATTTCTGATCGCGCTCGTTTAACCCTATTTCTCCCCTCGAGCAATTTCCTAGACGTACGTACCTGAGTGCGGAAATATGGCCGACCTATACAAAATTACATAATGCCTTCATTGAATTACCGAACGAAATATGGTTCGTATTTCGAACTCGGGCTCGTCGACTCTCTAAATGAATAGCATTTGTCCCGATTCAAAGAAACGCAACTCTGCCAACAATCGAGAATTCAGAATCGAATCCGGACAGACTTCTCTTTCCATTAACTGAATTGCCATCGAATGATATCTGATAACTGAATGATATCGTGTGTCGGAAACTGTAAGGTTATATACGTTAGACGCTTCTGTCTTTCGAAATCTTTCAATAGCACGTACAGATGTCTCGAGATGTTTATGTTAATGTTTTTTAATATTGTTATTTTATTGAAAATATTATTCCGGTAATAGTATGTGGTATGGTGTGAGCTTGGTTGGAACTGTTATCTGGTTTACTTGGTTGGAACTGTTATCTGGTTTACTTGGTTGTCTCGTGAAATCGACGACGTCATGCTTTTGATGTGGAGACGCCATTTTTAAGTTTGAAGCGAAAGGGAGATTATCCAGAATTTGGTAAGGGTTATTTTAATATTAAATATTGAAAATCGAGATCTGATTTTCCGTCGCTAGCGAATTATGACGGTTTACTAACTTTATGTTAATTTTTATTCAATTTCATTGAGCCGTTCGTGAGTTAGTCTCCGGACATGAAAATCAAAATCTCTGTTTTATAATATAGGGTTATTCTTACGCGGTCTGAACTTCTGAAGAGCACCAGACACGGTAACGATCGATATCGTAACGAACGATCGATTCTCGCCGCGCAGCTGTCTTCGTAATCGATGATATCGATCAAATTCCGTTTATGGTGAGGTGCTACGCACTTTCGCGAATGGCGAGGTCTATAAAAATGGGAATTTCCTTCCGCCTGTCAACCGTAATTAATGGGAAGACACGATATCATTCAATCTATCATATTCAACTCAGTTTCGAGCAACCCCAGCTTTCTCACGGGTGCACCCTAATCGGCAAGCATTCACAATACTAACAAGTAAACATTGACTAATCGGACACTGTTTTTTAAACGATTCTGTACATGAACCACACAATATGACAAACTATATATAAAATTTCTGTTGTTAAGACTGTGATTGAGGCCGACCTTTCTGTTTCAACACAATTACTTAATCTAGATGCTGTAGGCAATTCGTTTTAACGGAAATGGTTTCGTCGTTTAAGATTACTAGAGACATTATAAATTAATCACGTGGTCGAGTGGTTAAGGTGGTTATCTAAACATTTATTGGGTTGTGGGTGCGTAGGTTCGAGTCCAGCTGACGGCGTTTTTAATTTTTGTTGTGATATCTTTTCGATTTTAACGGAACATTTGTCAATTTTACATTTGGTTCTTTCGGCTGGGATCGGTGGCGTGTTCCTGTAATCCCGCTTCGGGGAGGCCGGAGTCGGTGGACGGAGAGAAAAATTGGGTTGCCAAGTGCTGTCACATTGCTAGTCAGCTAGATCGGAACAAGTAATATCGATTTGGATCTGCGTTTGTCGATCCAGGTGACACCGGTTTAGTCCCAACTAGAAGATGTTCGAATAATAATGTACTCGTTGGAGTGTTTACCATCGTGAATGTTACCGGCAATTCTGTTGGTCTGGTGTTAAGTTCTGATCTCGTGTGCGGTGTGAGGTGATTCAGTAGCAAAACATATATATGGCCGGACCCGTCTCCATTTTTTTTTAAATTTCTGTAAATACGTGTACGATTTAATTTCCCTACTCCAACATTTTAAAAACTCTATGATTGTCTTGGTCTGATTTTTAATATTAGATCTAAATCTGAACAATAGAGTGAGGACATTGCCATTTCCCATTTGCCATTGCACCAGAACTAGTAATGTCCCGATAAAAATGGAATCTATTGGGCTCTCTGCAAGTGCAGGTTCGAATCCTGCCGGTTACGTATTTTATTTGAAAATCTGTTTCCACAGTACGTATAAGATAAAGAAATTCAGATTGGTTGTTTTTTGCAATTAAAAATAGCATTAACTAGATTTTGTTGGAACAAAATCAAATATTCATAGCTAAATATTCACAGCTGGACAAGCATGTTGTTCA
>JAQGBY010000755.1:0-37709 GCA_034698785.1 Mycogona germanica | reverse complement strand
ACCGGTTGGTAATAATTTAAGAGCGCCGTCTTTTCGTGTCACCGTCAACGTGTTTATCCTCCGGGAACCCTCTTTTTCTCCCCATTCGGTCGATGGGCGTGAGATGAGCTAGCTTCATTGGCAGACCGATTCGGTAATTTTTATTTTGTCGGTATTTGCCGAGACAATCGTACTCGTATTAGTCAGTGCACGTATTTATTGCGGTGGTATGTATCAGTGGCTCCATTATTACAATGCGGTTTTTATGTGGATTCAACAAAAAAGTGTTTACCTTTTTAGCTGGCGAGTATTTTGACCTCTAATCGATCTGACAAAACCAACGTGCGCTTTCTGTCTCCTTGAACGTTTGCGTTTGGATACTTTTTTGGCTGGAAGAGTCAAAATCGTTTAGCAGAATAGTTATCGGAAGTCTGAATTTTTCGATTTTTTCATCGTAAATTAATAATACTCATTACATCAATACTCAATACATATTTATCAGATATTATCTCTTCCGTTCGGTCTGTCCCGAAATTCATGTTCTCGATTTAGTATCGTACTTGCTTCGGTTGTACGAACGAGAGAGTATATCAAAATTAAAATGACATCTTGAGTAATATCTTTAGAAATCCTAAAATCAGCACGAATTCAGTTGAGACCCAGTTCATCTCTTGAAATCGACAATTATTTTCTGCCCCCTGCAATATCTTTAGAATATCTTTAGAAATCATAAAATGCTGTCGTAATTTGTAATAGCCTACGAGCCTCTCCATTTGTGTGGGACTTTAGTTCATACCCATAAAGAACCGACCACGAAAAAGATTTTTTTTAAATTCAAAACAATTGCAGTTGCAAATATTTCATGTTAACAAAACGTACGTGGAAAAAAAAATATTTTTCGAGGTGGAATTATACAAAAACATATCAGTAAATAATCGCAAAAAATATAACTCAACCCTCATTTAGGATCAAATGAAACCGAATATACAACATATCTCTAAATTAGCCTAGCTATCTGGCAAGAAATGGTGAAATATGGACCTTGGCAACAAATGGCGACTGTTGCAAATGTGTTTATTGCGGTTGCTGAGATTTCTTATCTTCAATTCTGGCTTCAAAGATCTCAGGAGGATAGAGCACGAGCGAATCCCATAAATTGAACAGCGACCGCGGCCATTAAGACCGAAATATATATAAATGTGTGTGTGTAGAGCCGACGACAGCGCCACCCTTCCCCGACCCATTGCCACCGTTGATATAGAGGTGGGAAATGGTGGCGGCGGCGGACGTTCAGCGAACTTGGTTGCGGAGATAAATCATGGCTGTGACCGTGAAAACCGTTTGAGGCCGGGACGCGTCGATCTATCTACTACGCCTGCTACGTAGGCCTACTATACTACACATGCCACTATCCACTATTGTGCGCTTCGAATATAAATCGTGCCCCATGGACGACAGCCACAGGTAACCCCCCCCCCCACATGTGTAGGCCTTAAATCGTCTCAAAATGGAGAGGGAAAATAATGCCCGTTTAGACTCGAGGGGGAGAAAAAGACATATTAAATATTATTGGTAGAGTGGCGAATTGAAGGAAGGATGTGGTCGATGGTATACTTGGTTATTTATGGATGGACGTGAATTATTTGTTCTGCGGTTTCTCGGTGTCATAAAATAACATCTCGACAATGACATGGCCGTGATTTGATTTTGCGTTGCTCCTTCTCTATGCGAGAATGTGTAGTGCAGCAGCGTCATCAGCTCGTTCAGGTTTCGCAATTTTTCTTTTTTGTTCATTCATAATTTGTGAGCCTCCATGCATGGTGCCTCGTGTAAGCATAATGAATTAATGATCTTATCATCAAGAGCACGCAAGACATTTTCTTTAAAAGACTATTGGCCTCTTGTTCTTACTGGGCTGTTTGCATAAATATTTTTTTAATTAACAAAATAACAAGTTAATTGTCTATAGTTTCGCATTGCTTGCAAATTCGAACAACATATTTTTTATTGGTTATTATACTGGTATTTGATCGGAAGAACTCAAGAAAATATCGATTTCTTAATAGAAAGATAGACGGCCCTTTGTGGACTAGGTTTGTTTCGCTTTTATAGCTGTGTGTGCTTCTATAAAAGAAGCAAATCAATAATGAGAAATCCCTGATGAGAATACATAACCAGCTTAGATGTCAAGACTCATTTACACATGTGACGGAAGACAAGGAATATTGCTCCACGATATTGCTTAATTTTACATTATACAGTATGTGTATCAAAGTTGTTGTTGCAAGCACTGATGTTATTTTAATAAATAACCTGATAATTCTCGTTTCAAAATTCCTCAACTGAATTCAGGCAGCGACTAAAATACAGTACAGTTATTGTACTGAACATCATATAATCAAATGACAAAGCAATCTTAAAGAGGTCTCCGAATTTACTAACCTTTACCAACATTCAAATGAAAATCAAAATTTAATTTTGAAGTGGTGCACTAAAGCGTCATGTTATTGTTTCACAGCGTTGCCAACTGTTATATTTAATCGGGATCAGATCTTTCTACTGACCAGTTGTGTACTTCTGACGTTCAGACAATTTGCAGGAAAAACAGCGAAATACCAAAATGCCTAATGGTGAAATAAGAAGTGCTGGAGGTGGTAGTTCGAGCACCTGCACGCAGTAAAATGAAGCTCGGCTAAGGTTAATTATGAATGGGCCAAATTGCTCGGGGGATTCGCGAAAACATCGATGGCCGACTTGACCATGTGGGAACAGAATCTGGCGGCGAGGGGCGGAGGATGGACGGTGCCCGCGAGTCTGCTCAGGTATTATAGATACAGCACGCGAGGGATGGCCATCTTTTGGCGGATCGCCGCCAGTGACCCGATAATAAACGTGCCCCTATATGATTTATGATGCGCTGACCGCGTATGGGTGGTTCGACCTCCGCAATGCCTCCCCTGACCCCGCGATGAAACTTTAGCTGTAAACGTTTGAGTCGAATATTTTTTAATATAACCATACATGTATTTCTTTGACCACATTCAGCCATCCCTACATCATGTTTATATTGCTCATATGGTTAGAAATGATTCACAATATTACTTTTCATAAAACATATTTCTTGCTTGTCAATTTAAAATAACAAAAGATAACTTCAAAAAATATAACAGACTTTGTTTTCCTTTATTTACTTATTATATTGGTCGGAAAATTCGGTTTCTGTATAGTTATTTAATTTTTTTAATGAATACTGGCTTAGTTAATGGTGCTTCCTGTTTAAAAATAAAAAAGTTCATGTAGTAAGATTAGCTCGACATTTAAGTGAAAAAGATAACAACCCCTCTCAAACTCGGAGGACGCTCAATGTTCACGACTTGGTCACAGGAGGCTAGAGCTGACCATGTGAACGCGCTAAGGCAAAAGTAAAAGGATATAAGTCATGTCGGTATCGACGCCATTCCATATACATTGTATCTAGTCGAAATTAGGACAGTTGGAGTACGGTGTAGAGAATGCCGAACTCTATTCTTTTCTAAAATAACTATCATTGGTCTGATGCTCTACTCGCGTGTGTAAATCATAGGTTGGCGTGCACCTGCTTTCTTTTTGAGCGAGAAACGGGGAACAGTCGTCGACTCAGATAGATGTTTTTCGCGAGGCTCGCAGAATCACAGCCTTTTTAAATGATGGGACAGAATTTCAGAACATAAATATAAAGTTTGAAAAACTATTATGTGGAACAATCGATTTGAATATTCAAATTAAGACCCACTGCATTCAACCAGAAGCATTCCAAAAAGATGATTGCTCGTTTTCTGTTTTGTCAGCACTAATACCAAACAATTTAATAAATATTTCGAAATTTACATAGTATCATTTGCAATAAACAAATTGTGGGCAACAAAATAGTTGATTTTCTTCGACATACCTGAAATCCACGCAAGAGTGAAAATACCTCTAGAAAGCAATATCAATAATGTTTAAGACAAAAAAATATGATTTTTCTAAAAATGTATGTCAAAAGAAATTTTATTTTCGCATGCAAAATTTATGATTGTTAAACATTTTATTTTATTTCCCATCACTGTAGTCTCAAGGCGTTTCTGTGCCCCTCTTGGTGCTTAGGCACTGTGCGAGGGGCACATTTTCACCAGTAACCCGGGATCGAATCTATCGAAAGCCTGCCCCGGGAATCGAACCCTGGATATCGCAATACCGACTGGGCTGCGACGAGACCAATGAATATGATTAATTTTTGGCGCACTCAAATGAAAACATTGAACATTTTCATGAAAACATGAAAACATTCAGTTTTTTTTTACTGGAGCGAATGCGGTGGAGAAAAAAATATAGCATAAATCATGAATGATTCTACTGTTTTGAACATTTCTTTGATAATTGCCGATGCGTGTACTGGCATATACAAAGTGAGGACCTTCGTTCCCACTCCCTCCTTCTGCCCCCGACGGCGAAAAATATATCGACGAGTCACTTGCGATCGAGTTTGGCATTGGCAGCTGACGAGCAACATTTCCAAGACATGTTCAAGAAAAGTGCCCTATCATTCTAACGTTCACTCTAAGCCGCTGGCCCATTGGCCTTTCTACATAGCTAAAGCTAAATAGACTACTCACAGTTTGAGTAGCAATACCAGGCTCGAGTTATTGAAAATATAATTAATAAATTAAGTCAAACAACCTATTGAAACAATTTATATGGAAAATTAGTCATCCGTTAAACGTTTTTTTTTTTTGGTATTTTCCTGTATAAAAAAAGTATTGTTTATGTAAAGTTTTGAAATTTACTGTACAGACGATGGAAAATACATTTTTAGGAATATTTTACCGCTCTGACTTTTTGTTTGTTTGTTTGTTCCCCGTTTCATTTATCGATTTAATTTTCTGACAATGTCTTCAGATCTCAAAAAATAAAAATAAATGACACAGTGATGTGATGCCACTGGAATAAACACAAAAATAGGACAAACTGGAAAGCAAAAGATTAGCTGATGATGCAAAAGCGAAACGCGAAGTGACTCTTTGCAATTTAGTCGGCGTGAGCTCCCTCCTTTTAATTGGTCTTTTGTGATTCATCAATTATTGAGATCAATAGATAAGAGAATATCGCTTTTAAAAAGTAATCTATTCAGATTCATAATCCTGCATTTGCGTCTTGTTTAAACATGGATTTCAAAAACAAAGCACGGCTTGAGTGTAATTTTATACTCGCAGGATATTTACACCGACGTCATGTTAATTCCGCGGATTGTAACCATCCTCCGGTATAGCCATGTATGTGTACATGTATAGGCAAATTCGTACGGAACAGCCAGTTGCGAGGAAAGTTAACTTTGGCTTTGACACATGGTGACATAAGCACCGATGCGCCACAACGGTTTAATATTATTCGAAACCACACATGGCGCTATGTATCAATCGTATCGTGTGTGTGTATGTTGATTCCACGTCGACATAGACGATTGTTTGTACACACACACACATCTTTACGATCGAATCGACCGTGGAGGTGCAAGGCCGAATGAACATAGAGTCCACCTGTGCACAGAGGGGGGAAAAAGCGAGAGTGCTTTTCCGTGAAAGTCGATTGCAATCGAGATTTGCGCGCGTTGGAATTGTAAGTCTGCGCTGCGACTAAACTAGGGACGTCACAACAAGGCTGTAACCGAAAATCTGCTGCACCCCCTCCCCCAACGTCAATGGCAATCGAGTATTGAGTGATAAACGCGATACGATCTTTTATTTGGTTAGAACACTCGTAAACAGCGCCGGCTGCGTGGGGTCGGCTGCAAATGAATAACTACATATTGAGCCAGCGTAATCCATATGAAATACGTCAGATCGCTATTAACGCTAGAAATTGATACCAAAAAAATAATGCTCCTTATGCCGCAATGGTCCAAAATCTACACCGATAAATAATAAAGAAAAAAACAATTGAAGCAATAAATAATTTTAAAGCAATGGACTTGAGAGCGCAGACAAGTAAGTATATCTCTATAATACAGGCCAGGTTACCCGAGGTTACCAGGTTACCAGGTTACCCGATGTAAGGAAACGTCATTCTTTCTACTCAATTAATTATACTCGACCATCGTGTTCAACAATTTTATAAGGTCAATCATTTATAAGGGGTTAGACAAAATTCTGGGCAGTCATTAAAGAAAATATAACTTTTATGTATCGTTTATTTTTAAAAAAATACTAATGAAAAGTAAAAATATATGTAAAATAAAATATCCAGATGTAGCTACTACACAAAGATCGGATTTGAACAAGAATAAACATAAGAGAACAATTACGGGACAAACCCGCTGTCTGGCGCTGCCTATAATGGCCAAATCACTCGATTATTATGCTTAGTATACAGGAATATTTAAATAGTTTATCATTTCAACCAATTTGACTACCCCGAAATACAGTAGGGAAATCTCTTAATTGATTCCAACTAGCGCTGGCACGGTATTGACTTTTCAGTTCCGAAGTTGAATGTTATCTTGTCTAGTGACGGTTTAACGGTAACAGATAACGGTTCCTCGAGGTGTATATACAGTGAATAACTCGAATATAATGTGATTTTTCTGTTAGCTCATGTTTTTCAAGCTGTAAACTGACTGAATATTGAACACATTCTCGTGCGGTGAAATTCTTAGGCTAGGCTAAAAAAAAAAACCAGGAGGCGACCTGGTAATTTTTTACCAGGTCGCCTCCTGGTTTTTTTTTTTTTTGGGCGAACAACTATTTCAAGGAGGAGCTGTGAAATTAGCCACTAAATTGGCCAATTCTTCGAGAAATAATAATAATAATGCTGGAAAATAGAAGAATGTTGAGCATCAAGTATAGTATTTATCGAGAAATTATCTAATTCATTAACTTAGCCGAATGACTGACGAACCGGGCGTTTGTCGAGCGATCATTCATTTATTTTATCAACAAAATTCAAGGTGTCATGCTCGGCTGTCCGCTCCGTCTTTTATTCGGCCAAAATAAACTGATAATTACTTTCTTGAAACTGGCGACACAAAATTCGATCGTAAAGCGTATCCATTATATTTTCACGCAGAATAATAGTTATGTTGCCTCAACGCCATTATTTCTGTTTATTAAAATGCGTCTGTCCTCGTTGTTGTTTTTCTCTTTTCACGAGTGTTTACATTTTACTCAATTCTCATTCGTTTCTTGGTGTCCTTTTTCAGCTAACGGCTGCCCTGGCGGTGGCGGTGGCGTGTTCCAGCCGACGCCAGAATCGAAACGCCAGCGGACGGCCTACACGCGTCAACAGATCCTCGAGCTGGAGAAAGAGTTCCACTTCAACCGTTACCTGACGAGACGCCGCCGCATCGAGATCGCGCACTCGCTCATCCTGTCCGAGCGCCAAATCAAGATCTGGTTCCAGAACCGGCGCATGAAGTGGAAGAAGGACAACAAGCTGCCCAACACCAAGAACGTGCGAAGGACTAGCGCCGGCGGTGGCAATGCGCGAAATAGCAACAACCACCACCCGCACAACAGTACCAACAACCATCACAATTCGAACACCGCCGGCCATCGGTCAAGCGGTGGTGGGGCCGGTAACGGTGGTCCGGCCGCCGGCCATCCTCCTCCTCCCCAGCGTCCCAGCCAACCCATCGGTCCGCCACCCACGCTCACGCCACCCTCCCACCTCACCGAACTGCACCAACTGCATCCGGGTATCACGAACAACGCGCCCCTAAAAAACGAGTACGGTCTGACTGCGTTGTGACGTAAGATCGCAGGTGGCTTCGGCGGCTAGCTAACAAACACAAACTACCAGTAGATTAGCGTCGTTTCTTTTTTAAATTATTTTTTGCCGCAAAACTCTTTTAAAGATTGTCTCGCTTTTCTCAACACGTCAGAAGCGTCAAGAAATTGCGTTTCGAATGAAAAAAGGAAACCTTTCGACGACGAGCCCGAACGTTTTTCAACGGTCGGAATCAGTTATGTGACGGCAAAAAAAAAAGTAATCTCAAAAACATTCGCCTAGGAAATTCTCACACATGGAAGAAGACGGAGAAAAAACACTCGCGGAAAACGTCTTAACGTTTCTCGCGTGTAAATACGACTACGCATTCAACCTGTATACGATTTGGAAGATAGATATACGTAAATGTATATGTAAATAAGTAATCTCCCCTCCTCCTTATATATAGAGTGAAATGTGCGCGGGTTTTTTTTTGTGCGTGTCCATTAAATAGAAATATTATTAGTTTTCTTGTGTATAATCTCGTCATCGGCAGCAATAACTTGTTGGCAAAGAAGAAACTCAATACAAACTGTTAGCGTTGTCAGCGCCCTCACGACCGGATGTGGAATCGACATTTTCGGTAAAGTTCTCCATTTTATACTTCTCCAACGTTGATCGACATTCAACAAGGAATGCAGACATCATTTAAATATTACGCGCGCAGGAAGCACAAGTTCCAGCGGAAAGAAAAAATCGGAAGATGGAAGCCGAATTCTTCAGCTACCATCCGAAGAAAACTGGTGAACACAAGGAATCTCATCTTGAATAACCACGATATCGACAGATTTTGGTAGGAAATTTGCCAACCTTGGAGCTAAGTATCTATACACCACTCATTGGATCTCAACAAATTTGTTATTGCCGTATTTTCTGAAACATTAATCGCAATTCAAACACACGTTGTCTACGCCACGGACAATAATCAAGAAATGAATACACATGTATACGAAAAAGTTAATGTGAAGAGGTCCGACATCAAAATACAACCTGTACAGAAGTGTAAATACATATGTGCATACCTGGAAAAAGCTGTGATGTTTTTATTTAACATTTGCGTATGTGAGCGTGACACGTCAAATGGAATATTTTAAAATTAGGACAGTTCTGAAGGTATTATGGTCATGTCATTTGAAGCGGTGATTTCATTAGTTCAGCTTTACCAAAACGCTATCCTTGTACCGAATTTTGGAATTTCCAATTTTCATTTATCGATTACGGATTATCGATTGCGGAGTTGAGATTGCTAATTGCTAAAAATGCAGCCAATATCAAGCTGATAATGTGCGTAAATCTTTCAATGGAGTTATTCAAAGTAGAAATTTATTTAAACATAAGCGAATAAATACGGGACAGAACCTTTAAAACTAAATTTAAAGTCAATTTCAAAAATGAATTATAAAATAAAATTTCAAATATTGGAAAACGGGATATCTGACATATTAAAATTTAGTAGACGCCTGGAAGTTAAATTAATTGAATAGCAGCTACGAAACAGTGATTTTCATAATTGTCAATTCCAATTTCTTATTATCTTTTTTTTTAAGTCACTGCATTACAGGATTTTCAGTATCATTCATGGTGCTTAGTCATCCCGCTCGTCTTTCGTTCGATGAACCACCATCCCCAAAATTAAAATCATAAAACATACCTCTGATTAACAAGAATATAAAAGAGAAAAATCTCAGGAACAATCAAATTGTTCTGTTATTGATACAAAATTTTAATGTCAGGATAAATCAAAATGGCTCCATTTTGCTTCACACACTTGCGACAAAATATAATTTATTAAAAGATAATGGATCCTAGGACTAACGATCTCACAAATAAATTAAAAAATGAGAAAATCTGAGTTTCATTTGGGACTGCCATTAATGTGGTACCACCCTGCATTTAGGTCATTATTGGAGGAAGCCATTTTACGCATTTAGGTGTAGCAGCATCAGCAACAGCGCTTCTAGGGTTTGTCGCTCGGTGGGCCGAGACAACGAGGCCTCCTAGCGTCTCTGATGATGGCGTTGGTTGCCCGTAGGCAGCTGCTGCCGCGCTCCAGACGAGGCGATAATTTTGCACGAGGGAGTCGCCACATGAGAAGCTCGTATATAATAGATCGCGAGTGGAGGAGTCGGTGAAAGTGAATGACGTCGTTCGTTAGCTAATTCCGTCAGTAGAATTCCACCCTGGAGTATATAGAGTCGGGCGGTTGAGATAACGACGAGATGTGTCGCCAAAATAGGTTTAACTTGATACCAAATTCCTGGGTATGCGTAGTCTGCAGCACTACATATATTACTTTTGACAGTATCTCACAATGCGAATCGACATTCTTCATCACGATTTTCCTTCTTTCATATTTCTGATCTCCAAACTACTTTATTTTACTAAATAAAGAGGGATATGTTCAAAAATAATTTTTTTGCATTTTTGTTGCATGTTGTCTGCAAGATTTCTAAATTTATTAATTTTGCGTACTGGTTAAAACATGCATTAACAGTTTTACGTCATTACACTACACTGAATTCGAAATTTAGTCTCTGCAAACAGAATAGTTGTATTACTTCACCATCCCGCTTTATGTATATGCAATTATGACCTACCAGATCGGCTGATTGAATTTTTCCCCCCATCTGTCAAACTCAGTTACTCAATGCACGAATACCCGTAAAACCGACCTCGCCTGTAGCCTATATATCGAAGGTCTTAAACATATAAAACGCGAATTCACTCAACTTGCTCGCATGTCGCCCTCGATTGAATAGATCTCCACCATCCATGATCCCCCTTAACAAGTCCGCGTGGATATACGTTATATAGGGAACTTCCCAACAATTTCATCTCCCCCCACAAAAGTAGCGACATCTATTGAGAAGGTGGGGTTTGAGAATTTGGACAAATCCCACCAGACATCCCCAGCTCTAATCAGAGTTTGCACCGTCACTGCGCATAGGCCAAATCCTCTGCAATCGTCGTGCATCCATAGGTTCGGCGCCTATGCAGACCATACTCATTGGTTCAGACCTTTTTTTGCAACATATATAGAATGAGAAAATTAAGCTATTGACGTGTATATTCACAATTTCTCTAGTCTTCCTCCCCATGCCCACTAACCATTCATACGCACCCCTATTGCCCCATATCTATATGATAGCCGCCACCATCACCAAACAATTCTGCAGCAAAAATTCGCTGAGGGAGGGGCTTTTTAGCTGTGTCACTGTGTCGTCTTATTCATAGACTTTTTGACAGTTCCCGCGTCCAATTATTTAGATAGCGATCGTCGATGGTTATACATGTGTGTGGGGGGGGGGAAATACATATCGAATTTAGGAGATGCGACACATGGGATGATTCTTGTCCGGGGGTGCACACCCGGTAAAGAATATGGGGAGATCGGCAAATATGTAAGGGGTTGGGTGATTGGCAATATACCGTATATAGGGGGAGTGGAGGAAAGTTATCGGCCACTTTTAATTCATTTTCGTATTAACGAGAAGGGTTGGCTTGTGGATCACTATTCTAATCGGGACGTTTCAATTTCATAGGTGCTCTATATGGCGCGACACACTGATTAACATCGAGTTTTGAATAGACTTTGCGAGAGGTTCAGCGTTCCCTCCATTCAAATTGATCGAAGCAAGTCGTGACGCTGAATGAGAACCGTAAGGGAGGAGCTCTTTCTGCACCGTTTTCAATCGATGGATGTGTGGTGACTCTGAACGTTCAATTTTTAGTCGTGCTTGCTTCGATTTGATGTATGTATGCATGATTATTTTCTTACTTATATGTATGTTCGTCAAAGCCGCGATAGTTCGTCTGTTCAAATTTATTTACAAAAACTAAAGAGCAAGAATTGTGTAAAAATAAAATTGGGTCTTTACGTTGTCGTTGCATTGACACACATAAGAACTTCTAGCAAGAAAAATAGTGCAGGGTAATAATAGAACAGGCGGACTATGGTTAAAGATGAAGGGGCCAAATTCTCAATTTTCGAATATGACTCGATCATGAAGGCTTAAGGATAAATAACTGATCCAACGTATTCGTTCAAGACGAAGAAACATTTAGAAACGTTTGAAAAAACATTTAAGATCTAATACTCTTTCTATTTTTATTTTTTCTTTACTTTTTTTCAAAACCATTGAACCGAACGTGAAGAAAAAAGTACGTCCAAGATATCTGAAAGGTTACACTCAAGAATTTATTCATACATAAATAAAGCCCGCGTTTTTATGGTGAGATTGCCAAAATATCTGTTTAAAAAAATGGAATTTTATCCATTCAAATAAGAAAAATTGCTCAGCAAAGAAATCTGAAAGATACCTGATACGCATTGGATTTAATTATCTGGATTGAACCACATTTTATCAAGCAGCGTATATACGAGTAGAAAAATAGTTTTGCAGTTCTAATTCAACTGATTCCAAGGCGAAATTTCCTTCACCCGGACAAAAAAGCGTTCTATTCCGGCCCCATCATTGGCATCGCGACATTAGATCACTTGAAAATTGGACCTTGATGCGTGATTGAGTGCGCGCGCCTGTCTCGTATTTCCTGCGTGGCATCGTGTATGTTAATTTTCCTCTGACACTGGGTCATTGTCAACAACAGCCGACGAACATCAAAGCAATTGAAGAACGATATTTTTCGCTCGCCGCGCGTTCTGTTTGCAACCCGCGCGATAAGAGATTTCGTCCGTCGTTTTGTATACTTTTTGCCGGCTCCGGAGCCTGATAAAAGTTCGAATTAGAAAAAAAATCAGCCCATGTTTCCTGTATTGGGTGATTGATTCCGTGTCGGGGCACGGCCCGTTCACGTATTTCCTCCATCTAAGATAACCGCGCCATATATCAATCACACCTATCATGTAAGATGCTGGCAAAGAAAACAGTGCATTTGTGTGTGTGTGTGTATGCAGAGGAGAAGAGGAGGGAAAGGATTGCGACTAAGTCTGTCTGTTTATGGAAGATTACGAAATTAAAAATTGTATATGTACGATATTGTCATGTCGAACATCTCAAATGTCTAGAAGTAATAAATAAACGCGAAAGCCGGATATGTGATATGAATTTAGCACATGGAAATTCAGTCTAAATAATTTATGATGCTTGTCTACCTCATTATCAAAATTAAAACTTATTTAAAAAATCCGTGTGATGGATTTATTTCGAAATATTGATGTAGTCACGACTCTTAGATAACACGAAACACAAACGGTAAAAGGGCGGTGAACGATGTGTCTTATCAGAATCAAAGGTGTTTATCTAAGTGTAATTATACGCATGTATTTTGTAAATTTACGATGGGCGAACCAAAATGACCTTATCTTCGTTTTCCTTTCGCCGCTCTCCCAGTTGAGTCATCATCTCATCAGGTTCAATTATTTTCCCTTTTGCAAATGTTATTCCAAGAGGAAAACTTGGTTCTTTGCTTTTTCAAGTGCGTCTATCAAGCAAAGCATGTTCAAAATATTTTAAGCGCTGTGCTGCTTCGAAAGTGAAGCATATTTCATCGTCTCGAGTAACTAAGACAAGTTGACCACAAAAAATTCTCCATGCCCTGATGGGCTCGAGTCTCTGTTTAGCTGCAAATTGGTTCCATCTCCATGTGCATGCGAAAAACACATCAGCTTTGCAGGGGACGGATGTGGTTTTTCAGCTAGTGCAGAAACACATGCTAAACAAGGCAGACCCTGTATACCGCCTCTATACAAAATGCTTAGCCTTTTCTCAATCCCTCTTTAAAAACCCATCGTCTTTCACTTTTTTTCTTCTTCGGTCTCTCTTTCCAACGAAAAACAAAACTTTTGAACTAATCCATGTCGGGTTGTGTGTCTGCCGAATCGATACAGCCAAGTTGCGGTTTACGTATTTCCTTTCTTTCCCCTGCGTTTTCAACAACACTTGCTTGCCACCCTATCCTCATGAGAACCAGTGCCCACACAACAACACAAGTGGTTGTCGAATCTACAAGCAAATATTCAACATTTTTACACATTTAGCCGCAAAAACGTGAAGATGGGTTTGTTAATGGAGATGCTCGCTAGATGTCGCCAGATCAATATAGTTAAATAATTCACCAATATATACTAGCATAGATTCTTGTGTTTTTCAGTTTTGGTTAATCAAAATAGGAGAGTTGATATTAGAGGCTCATTGATCACTGGCTCTCCCTATCTTAATTTTAATACACATGTTAGCAAATCCACACGCTACATACCTTTTCAGATAAATGTTTTTTCTCACTTTTTCATTTTGGTTGGTGTTACTTTTTTTTTAATGAAAGGACATGTTGCTTTGTAATAGTAGCTGGGCAGGTCTGAGGAGGGTATTCGAAAGCTGACGGCACCCAATACACATCCCAGTTACTGTTTCACGAAAAACGGTGAAAATATAATTAATCATCTCTCGGCGCAGGCACGCAGCCGAGA
This sequence comes from Mycogona germanica, assembly GCA_034698785.1. Classification (NCBI taxonomy): domain Eukaryota; kingdom Metazoa; phylum Arthropoda; class Diplopoda; order Chordeumatida; family Chordeumatidae; genus Mycogona; species Mycogona germanica. Next base: position 23,524 of record JAQGBY010000755.1, on the reverse strand, counting down.
GCTAAAAATGAAGTGAGGGCTCGGTTCTGGTTGGAAAAGGCGGCCGGGCATTATCAACGGAATGAAGACACGAAGGGAGTTCGAAGGTCGTGGGACACTGGGTCACTTGTCCTACATTCGTGCAGTATACATGTATCTCTATATGCCAGTTGTATCATTCCAATTCGCTTCGACATTTGGCCTGGTTCAAGTGCTGAGCCTTTTTTTCCCCCGAACGTACAATTTCTTTTCGTGTCGCTACACATAGGCGACTGACTATGTGTTGATTTTGTTTCTGTTAAACGGATGATACCATTTCGAGTTATAACAACATAGACACGTATCACAACACCAAATTTTCATAAATAAATACACTGATGTAGTTTGCGATAGTTTCTTTCTGTGTGCTGGTGTTTTTCTTGGCGATACCTTAGTGTAGATGAAAAATCTGGAGTGAAAAGAACCGAGAATGTGAGGCCTGTTCTTTGCAGAATTATGTTTTTTTCTGTTCGAGGTTCCATTAATTACTTCCAGGATTACTCTGTAATCGTGTGGTATTTTTAGAAACACGGATTTGGGCGCCGTCTCGAAGTTGGACATTTGTAGGTTGCATGCACCTTCAGCACATACACCAAGGGGATTTTGACTTAACGTACGTTCACTCTAAACTACTTGTCTTCCGTTAGTATGAGATATTCTGTACATGTATATATATATAACTAGATTTATCCTCAATTTGATTTTTTTTTATCCTGAACAGTTTCAGATACTTTATCGAAAGCATTTATTTGATGAGATAACACAATCCTTTGGAAACGATGGAATGCGGTGTTTTTCTTGGCAGTCAGTGTAGATGAAAAATATGGAGTAAAGAGAAACGAGAATGTCAGACCGGTTCTTTATGTTCTTTGGGTGATTTTTTTAGATGGCACAATGGCCTTTTGCACAATTAATGATTCGAAGCGTCAAAAACAGAGTAGAATATTAATGAGAACGTAGCGAAAATGAATGAATGATAACGGATAAATAATAATCCGTAGATCAAAATTGACATAAATTATTGATCGTTGTTCAGGCAAGTTATTTCAAGACTTTCTTAGTCTGACCCCATGCCTTCTTTTTATGGTCAATGTTCAATTTGGAGCACTTGACTCAAGACAAAATTATTCTTGGATGTAATCGCTCGTTCAATATTTTTTAGAATTCCGCTAGCATTGCAATATACATGTAATTTCTTAACCGTTCAAAGCTCAGCTCTTGTCTATGGGTACCAAGCTAGGCTCCACATTCAGCAGCCCCACCACCACCACCACCATTATCATCGTCTACCCCCTGTCCCCTTCCCCCCTCCCCCCACGCTTCACCTTTCTCTTTCATATACGACCGCAGGCTGTTACGGTCCACAATCGACTGAAGCAAATCCGGATGAAAATGTCAGCCTTTGTCTCTTGGAAATTACATTTTGCCTATCGATTTCCACTAGACTCCCGGGCCGCCCTACAATGCGTTGGTGGACCGTGGAGCAGACACGCAGACAAACACAGAGAGAGCAGACCTCCCCTGTGTGTGGTGGTGTGCTACGGTAGTACTAGTGTGGCACGGCCGAATATTCCCGCGGTGGCAGCAGAATCTAGTCGTGTGGAGCGCAGCGGGCGTAAAAATCGGCCCGGTCGATATTGAAAGTATGGCTAGGTACAGTAGTGTAGGGATCCCTTTTCACAGGGAACCCTCTTATCTCGGAGAGCCGCTATCACGAGGACAATCGCTAAATTCTCGACTCAAATAAAGATAAAAATCGATATTACGTGCCACAAAATATACGATCGTCTCTTAAATTGAAATCAATGTTTAGATATTGTCAAAATAATTTTACTCAGGTAAGTTCATCGACATGTATTATGAACCTGCCACACATTACGAAGCATGTTTCTGAATTATGCTTTGGTTCGATGTTCTGTTGTGTTTCAGCGAATATCGGTATCACGTTGATATTTTTGTATATCGGTTTCGTGAATTTCATGCGAGTTCCTCGTCTAAGTGGATCGATTGCGTTCGAGGCATCCGGTGTAGACGGTCCCATGAAATTCAGTTACGGCTTCGCAATGCATTACGATCATTCGGCTTCAAGCCTTCAAGCGAAGTTCGATTTAAGTTTAGTTCGGGTCAGTTATATATATATTTTTATTAATTTTCAGTGTGATGTAATGAAATACTCGTAGCTGTTAACTGACAACCTCGGCAGGCATATCAATTTTACAGCACCAGTCGCCTCAAAGTGAGCGTTGCAATATCTCATGAGAGATATGCTCAAATTGGAGTTCATAAAATGACCTTTTCGTTTTTGATTCGCATACTTCACTTTGTCATTCTTTTTTTCATTTCAGTAGTACATTTTCCTCAGTTCTGAATCAATATTTTTAGACCCACAAACTATTGCATAATTGTATATTCGAACAGGCTTCGAATCATTGGTATTCAGCGCCGCGCCACTATATACATGTAATTAAATAGACAAAATTACCACCAGGTCGCTCGCTGGGGGGGGGGGGAACAGGTATGCTAGGGGAGGGCCAGACTGGTGAACTTCCTTAAAAAATAAATACTCTGACGAGGAAAACAAATATTAGTTGTGGTTTGTCGCTACCTCAACAATGGGTAAATCAGAATCGACTGGTGCTAAGTGCCAAAGAGGTCAGAAATCACCAACGTTAAAAATGAAATAGTGATTTTATTTAGCACGCCGAGTCCATTCGAGCGCTAGCCCGCAACCTTTACAATGGTATATTGGCAATCCGTGCATACACATTGACTGAGTTGCAATCAGTGAATGCTATCGTCTAGGGGCAGCAATATCGTGTCCGTTATGTATTGCGGATATCACACCCCAATTGCTTAATAATTTAATTAAGGTAAATACTGGCCTCAGTATGTATGCCAGACACGAGCCGCCACTGGTTTTCATGCTTTATATTTGGTGTCAAATTGACAAAGTGTTGTCCTACATCAATGATAAACTGTAAAACGATACTCGTTATTAACATAACTACATCACATAGCATGAATCAGATCATATTCGTTTCTAAAATGGGAGACGATGATAATAAAGTTCAAGCGATGGACATTGCACATATTGAGCTAAGATTTAATACGATAACTAACACGGATTCGACATTCAGGAATTCCATAATTATTTAACGATTTTTGAAAAAGCAGACAAAATGAAAAAATATATTTTGCAAAAACGCCAATGTTAGATGTATTTTTGTCACATTGCATATTAAATGCATTTTAAAGCTTATAAATAAGCGACCCCCTGATTAGGTGAACTTCTGTTCGACGTTCGAAAGTTAATGGTTTAGCTTAGGCTGTTCAAATTCTACACATTTGACTCGAATTAATATCCGAAAAGGCATTATGCTAATCAAGGTTACATCATGCGTGACACATAGTGTGTCATGTTTAAAATGCATTATTATAATACAATATAAGCGTTGTTAGATTGTGCATTACTAAACTACACTGAAGTTATTAATGTTTGTACAGTTATGACAACAGTACGTATACTACAACCGACAACTTATCCTTTTAATAAGAAACGTTTGTAGAACGTATCACGAAATAAGAAAACGTTTTGACAAGCACTTACTTCACATCAACACAGCATTTATTTTTTTATCAATCAAATAAATGCTTATAGGTTTTTAATTTTCTTTTAGCAGGAGGAGCATTTAAATCATTGGAAAAAAATTCTCAAAACTTTCATATTTTTTCATACTTCATGTGAGTATCGTTGTTCAATAAATTGATAAAGATTGTTCGAATAATATGAAGCGATTTATCAGGCTATTTGGTGTTGACATGTAAAGCAAAATGGCTGGCATAATTTTCCCCCATCACTGTAGTTTATTTTCGAATATAAGCATTACATTCGAACAATTACTAATTCATTAGATTTTGGAACAACTCAGTACGCTGAATATATTCAACTGTTTGCTATCGCGATTCTTCTAAAAATGGCAACCAGAAATATCGCAAGTCAACCCTCCAAAACAACCCCAATTTCGTTTTGCTGTCAAGTGGGCACACATTTACAGCTGGTACAACTGAACAAGGCATCGGTTTTCATATTTCTCAGAGGTGACATTTTTACGCAGAATGGTATTGGCAGGTGTCAGTCAGACTCAGACGCGAGAGTCCTCCTAGAGGCTCGAACCAGTTAGGTGAGGTTTACACAATGGAACATTTCACGTTTTGTTCCATGGAAATACCATTTTGTTTTGGTTTATCACACTCTTGCGTTTCAAATCTCCCACGTGTTAATTTATTTAATATATTCCGTTGGATTCGCGCGTAAATCACTAATTAAATCCATTGAACGAAACATGAAAAATGATGTCGTGTAAACGAAGCCTCGCAAGAATATTGCTATGGTAATCGAAAACGCCTCTTGCAAAAGTTTTGAAATGGAAAATTTCAAATTACAATATGCTTGGCAATTGTAAATCTGTTGAAGGAAAAACTGTTTAACTATCATAGCGCTGAGGAAAGATAATTTTTATTAACTATCAATTTTGATAACCAAAAATGCTATTCCAAAAATGCTATTGCATAGATAGGCTAGCAAAGTAATCAGACAGCTACAGTAATCGAGAAAGGGTGAATTCGGGACAGAACCGAATGAAAGACGAACCGAGTGTCGAACTCGTTTTTATTTATCGTTTATTTATCAATTTTGATGGATAAATCAAATTATTCCAGTCAGGTGGGTTGTGTTCAACTACTAAAATTGGAATACCACAAAAAATCACCAATTTTCAAGTTTCGAGTCACCCCTGTATATCAAACATCTAACTGCGCCAGGTGCGTGTGAAATGTGTGCCACCTTTACAGTGCATTAAAATTTCTGAATGCACTAAGGAATTGCAGTCTATACGTGAACGAAAAAGGTAACAAGGCTTTGAATTCGTAAAACATGTGTGCCAGATATTCATGGCAGGCAAAAATATAATGTATAGGGACCTGTTGGTTCTGTCACAATGGACCAAGGTCGTTTATGCAAAGGTATTTACTTGTGTTAATGCGAATAAACGAGCAATAACATTCTCCTATACCCGATGCATTTTTACGTGAGCAGGACAATATATATACGGGGCTGTGACAGATCCATTAGAATTCAAGACTCCATGGCAAGCCAGTTGAAAAGAAAATTGCTCAAAGGTCATGGGAACAGCAAAACTCTTGCAGTTGCAGTTTGGACCTTCAAGATGAATTGAGAAAAGTTCAAATTTATTTAAACATGAATGCACAAAAATGATTACTTTTCTAAAATAGGTTATAATTACTGCGCATTCTTGGCTTAGATAAAGGAGAGAATAATAAGACATCATGCAATTCGATATTTAATTGAATAACTGCTCATCCTGTGCTCCACTGTACATGTCATCAGAAAATCTCGCCTGATCGAAATTTTTCTAAATTCTTTGAATACTCTTGATAAAATTGTTCTAATAAAGGGTTCCTAATCCTCGAATACTAGCTTATTGTACTCGTGCACGTATTTATACGCTGGATTGGTTAGGTAGTGACAATGATAAAGTCTAACGCGACGCCTGCTAACAAATTCTCAGAATGCGAAGGAGAAGAGCATATTATAAAGGGCAGAAGTTTATTCAACGATGTAGCTTAACGTCTTTCGAAAGTGGGAATAAAAATGAATTCAAAATCGAGGCGTAATAAATGTGCGCTAGAAGACTATCTATGTGCCATTGTTCGCATAGCCACAGGCTCTCTCTATATATAGTAATAACAAAACATAATCCAGTTATGGCTATACCATGGAGACTTGTTTCCATAAACGTTTGATCGCTGTATGAACTGCACTGAAACTCAGAAAAAATGTCCAACTCTGAATTTATATTACACAAACATAAAATATGGCGTTTTAAATGTACTCCTTTTTAAGTTACTTCTCCGCCGGTTTCGATTGCTGTCCAACGATCTCCATCCCTAATTGTGTTACTTCTTTTCCTTCAAAATTTAAAAACTTTCTTGGAGTATCCAATCTAAAACATGCTTGTTGTATTGCTATAATAGTATTAAAACTGCCACAAAATTTTTGTTTATAATATTTTAGATGATTTCATATATACGTAGATGACAGAGATCACGTTAAATACTAATTGGAAACAAAATGTGTGCAGATAATTATTGACATTTTTCGTTATATATTCTTAAAAATATTTAAATTATGATCGCAAAGTCTACAATTTATTTAAATTTATTTATCTTAATAAACAAAAGTGCTTGGAGTATAGCATTTCTTGTTTTTTATTATCCTGAAAAATTATATCAGACTCAGTCCCATCTTTTTTGTTTAATTTTCATAATATATTGTAAAGGTTTTTTTTAAGTTCTTAATTCTCACGTTAAGTTTAAAATAATCGAATTTTCAATGATTTTCACTTTTATATTCCACTTTATAGATCCACTATTACCCTGTACTTATCAAGTTTCAGCCCACTACACTTCATTAAACATTTAAAATATATTTTAGTTCGGATATTTTTAGTCCTCGCGATATTTTTTCACAGCGTCAGCAAAGATCTTTTAATCGATCGTGTAATTGAAATAAAAGCAACTTTTCCGAAAGTTCGCGAATCAAACGTTTTCGCGAATTGGCATTAGTGATGCCCAAATTTTTTTTTTCGGCTTTTCCCCAGATCCAGTCACGGTGTGTGTTGAAAATGTTGCGGGAATTACACCGTCGGGAATCGGTGTGCCCCGCTCTCGCCGGGAATGTGTGGTGCGTGCCGCCGACGGCGACAGGCGTGCAGGCCCGCGGGGGTGGGGGTGGCTAATAATGCATTGAATAAGCAGAACGACGAATAAGGGGGAGAGGGCATTGTGGATGGCAAATATCCCCCACACCAACCCCCACCAGGTTATGGTTTATATAAAAAGAAAAAAATTTAAAACTAATCCATATTTTCATGATACTACCGGGGGTGGTGGAAAAATTACATGGGCGTGTGCGGGAAACTTTGCTGGAATGGCTATGCGAAAAGGTGCGCTTTGGTGAGGGTCCGGATATTTAAGTTCTATCATCTAAAGTTTTTCAACGTGAGTGAATTTCAAGAACTATCACATATACATCTGTATTTGTATTCCGTCTATCGAACGTCCTCAATTGAATTTTCCCTTTACGAAAGTTGGAAGTAGTGTGCGATGGTTTCAGATATCTGTACTCTTCGTTCACTTTTTAGTTACAAAACGGTTTGATTCTTTGAGATACACTCGCGCAGGTTACATTTGTGATTGCATAATTGAAATTCGGAAACTTACAACTTACACTTTTATAAATTACAAAATGGAATTCCAATGGAATAATTTGGTCAAAAACGCTCCGACAATTTCGGTAGGATTTGGATGTTTTTCAGAAAGAAGTGAGCACTTCAGCTACATGATATCTCTATCTTAATCTTGATAATTCCGTGCAGTACACCAGGTATACAACTGTAGTATACGAGTACAATAAAATGACGGGGTGGGCACCACGTTAAAATTACCTAATTCATAGTTCCCTCGCCACTACATAAGCTCAAAAATAACATCACACTTGTATTTACCGATCCGATCTGAGTTAGGAGCACCTCCGGAGAAATAATGATCTAATTGCAATTTTTCTAAAACTGAGTTGCTAGTGTTTAATTGTTGTTTGAACATTCCTCCACCCGTGGGGGAAAAAATACAACATTTTTAAGAGTTTACCGCTAGATGACATTTACGACTTTTCGGAAATGTTAAGGAGAGATACATTTACAGTTTTTTGTTTATACGCTTCTCAACAATTGACTGTAGCTTTTTTTGCTCAACGGTCAATGTTTCTCCGGATGTGCGATATTATAAACATCCCGCAAACATTCCACCCACGTAGTCATCAAATGACACGCCCATGATCATTTTCTCGACGTCCACAAGGACTAAGCCAGAGAAATGGTGAGCGAATTTTCTGCTCAATTTCTTCTCACAACTAATAATTAAAAGAACTTGTACGTTCTCACTTGGCGTACTGACTTAAGATTATTAGTACTGGCAAGACATTAAATAGCAGCGCTTACAAATCCGGTTCCTGGTGACGGTGTCAAAATAAATTGGAGATGGCGGAACCGAGGGGCGGTGGTGGTGGTGGCGGTGGCTGTGGCGGTAACGGGACTAGTGGTGGTGTAAAAGAGAGTGTGGGAGGAGGGGAGGGGGTGAGAGTTTGGGGGGGGGGAGATGAAAATTATCCGATTTTATAGCACGTGGAGCATGCACACGCACGAGCCGTGATACGGGACTTGGGTGAATAGGCGCCAACGGTGAAGCGGCTGGCGGCAGCGAGCGGGGGATCGGCACGCTTATCCGGATCTATCACCTGGAGCCCGCCATGGGGTCTCTTCTCTCTCTCTCTCTCTCTCTCTCTCACCCCACCCCCCTCACTCCTCCCATTTGCCGCACCAAGACAAAAGCCGCCGCTCGCCGGGGCCCCCCTGAACACAATGCTGCGTCATGCTTATTTTCCTCAGGAAAAACGCCGTTGCGGGCTCGCATTTTCAATTTATACCGCCATGTACTACACACACACACACGTTTGTGCTACTCGTACAAGTGACTACAGCGAAAGGTGCATTTCTGCATAAATATAAAAAAGCTCGACAGGCTTGTACAGAATATTTTATCGGTGCCATGTTCAGATTTTTTCAATCAAAATTGAATTTTTTTACTATTATTTTAATTTGACTGTCGCCGCTCAAGCCCGTCACAATCGTAATGGATACACTGGTTTCGCAAATCTCGTACTCTGTAAACCCAAGCGAAACGGAAGTCCATTATACAACCATACCATTCGATTCAGAAATATTTCTTAAGCCCAACTTCTATTATATGACCAGAATAGAACAAAAATGACTTGCTGTTTGTTCCGCTTTTGCTCGCTCGGGGTATTTGAATAAATATTATAATTTTGAAAGGACATAAAATGAATCAGAGTCGGATGAATTTTTTTAATGTTATGTTTTATCGACCCCTAAATTTTAAGAATGATTGCAAAATACGGACAGAAAACGGCGCAGTCAAGTGAAGGGCCGTTTGTTTCTCATTGAACATATGCTTTATTTGCATGACGTAAGTTTTGATACGAAAAATTGGATATTAAAGTTAGAGTGTGCTTCCCCCCTATTAAAAAGCCTTCGTCATTTCATCAGAGCATATCTGGCCACAGATAAGGCCACTGCACTGCAGTTGTTGTCCAGTCAGTGAATCGTGACGCAGTTAATGTAGGACTAACATATATTTCCTAAACTTTTTTTGGGCTTCATTTTCAATTTTAGGCCAACCTTCGTTTCAATGTCTTCATCGTTGTTTTTTGACTTATGAAGGCTCAGTGTCTTTCAATGAAACCACGAATATATGGTGGAAAGCCTTGTACATTTTTTTTTTTTGTAAATGTTATCCGATAGTCTTGTACACAGATCTTGTACTTCAAACTTGCAGCCACAGTCCAGCAGTTTGCTAGCCATTCGACCAAGAAATATCTCACATTTTTCAGTTTTTCCTATCCGCTTTCAAATTGCCGGCAAGACACAAAAAATCATAGTGAACAAAAACCATATCTTCAATTTTGTTTCTTAAGGCTCGACACTACAGGGTGCATTAGCACGTCAAAATTTAAATATCTCTAAATTGTTGTTGAAGATGTTAATCACTGAAAATCATAAGGTGACAAAAGTTAACAGAACTGTCGTTCTGACTGGAAGGAAATTTGTGTCCCGTAGGGAGCCCCATAACAGCAAATTCATGGATTGCATTGGCGAAGTCCAAAATACTCTCTGTGATAGCGTCATAACGTGACCAGACCAGAGACGTCAGCCACGGATCTTCATCAATCGTCAAATTTTCAGTTCATGATCATCAGTGACGCAATACAGTTTGTCGGCTAGTGTACATGTTCTGAAGATAAACGCTGTATGTATCATCAAGTTGATCCCTACAACAATATCGAAATCAAGCTGAGCACTCTGACGTGTTCAGAGGCTTGATCGATCATGATGAACATAATGTTTCCCTGATCCCTGAACAAATAATTTTTTCATTGATTTGTTTAAACAAATTAATTACAAAACATTTCCAATTATCTTGTTTCATTGATAGGAGTGTTTTTTTATCGTTAAACTTTTCATGAGGGATTTAGTTTGGACGTCTGGATGATATATATCTGAAATGGTGAATTCGGGACAGGCCGAATGAAGAAGAAGACGAACCGAGTGGCTAACTCGCTTTTATAATAATATTTTACTATTATTTTTTTAAATTAAAACTGGTAATTGCGAAATTACTATTAAAAAAATAATAGTAAAATATTATTATAAAAGCGAGTTCGCCACTCGGTTCGTCTTCTTCATTCGGCCTGTCCCGAATTCACCATTTCAGTTAAACTTTTCGTTTACTTCTATATGATTTTTAAGACCATTCTTTATTTAGGTTTACTCGTTTGATAATGATACAATTAAAGTGTATGGTCCTTGCTATCTATTGCTAGACTAAAGCAACTTACCGTTCTAGAGCTATAGAGAACAATACAATAGCGATTGATCGAAACGGGGTCGGAGCAGGGTGTTGAAAATACGCATGCGCGTTAACCCGCCCCACCGCCGCCTCTCTCGCTCTTTCCGCCTCGCAAGCGTCCAGGAACGGGAACGTCAGCCAAGTGAGCCGACACGTGCGGCGCGTGAACGAATGCAGCGAAACGTTTGGCAATTTTTTTTAATAGAATGCGCACTTTTTGGAAATATTGTGTGGCGTGTGTGTGCACGAAATTGGTTACGCTTTGAAGAGCTCGCCGTCAAAAAAGCAAATTTTACTGCTCACTTGAACTTTTTTTTTACGCTTACACTCGCCGCCCCTCATTATTTGGTTTCTGCGTTCTTTTTGCACTACGTCGCCGCCGCGCCCGCCATTTTAGTTTCATACCCCAGTAACTCAATATTTTCCTATTAAACAGAGCTGCATCCTAACAGTAGCTGCCCACACCACAATTCATCAGTGTGTGACTTGACTATTCCAACTAACCGTGTTATCACCCATAAAGAAGAATATCAATTGTGTTTTACTTATGTTTAGCTAAACGATTCTTCAATTCTTCGATATTATTTTAATTCGCTTTTGATTATTCTTGTTCGAATGATCAGCGCTGAATATACATGTACAGTACATGTCCACCGCGTTGTTGTTACAATTACAATATGTACCTACAAGCAGCCCCGGATGGGAACTATGGCGGGGGTCGAACGACCAGTTAAGGACAAAGGTGTCCGAGATATTTGTTACGGAGGGCCACCAGCGTGTTCGCCCTAAACCCCCTCCCCCCCAGGAGGCGACCTGGTAATTTTGCCTAGCCCTTATTTCCTTGTTACCTTACGGTTCCGGAGAAGGGTCCCACTTCGCGTTCCCACTCCAGAACAAGTGTAGCATCGAGTGACGAGTCTGATAAATGACGATATTGGTGATACATCAGGGCGCAAAAATGCCAAATCCAGCGCGAATTCGCCATTCCTATGGGCCGAATAGAATGTTGCTGCAGCAAGACCTCTCAGTTCTTTGAGCTCGCCCCACAACCTTCATGCCTCGTAACTCATAAGCAAACCAGGAGAGGTGTACTACTAGTGAATGTCTGAAATTTCTTCTTTTCGGTTATTCGAAGGCAGACAATCTCCAGTCGCCTCGCAAATGCCTGCCGCCTATTTTGCACTTGTGAATTCACGTGGTGCAGATGCAACATGGCGACACCCCTCTCTCGCATTAGGCCATATTCCTCCCCACCAAATTAATATATAGCCCACCAAATAGGCCTACTTACAATTATAACGCGCACGATGCATACTAATTAGCTAATTTCACTCTCGAAATCCTCAGCCCCCAGAATTAATATGCAGTCCACGAAATTTGGACTGCGTATGCTAATTTCATTCTCTGCGTGCTGTGATCGTGCGCGCGTGTGCTCCGACTCTATATATACTGTGTACGGGGGGATCTACTCATTTATGACGCGCATGCCAAAAATCTGAGCAAGACTACACCGCACCCGCCATCTGTAATGAGTGTAGGCTCGCGTTCAGCCTGGGTTCTATCCAATCGCCATACCCCACTTCCCCCATCACCCCCTTCTTTTCGAGACCCCTTAGCCATTTTCGTCGACGCTGAATTTTCCCGTCCCTCATTATTGCAATTTAAGAGAAAGTGAGTTGCCCGCACCGCTATAGGAAACCATTAGACGACGGACCCACTTTTTAATCACGGAACCATATACATGTATGTGTATTCGCGGATAAGTTTTGTCAATTTACGACTGGATCGTGGTAGAAACATCTAGAGGCTGTGATGAAAATCAAATTTGAAAAGGGACAAACTTTTGAATGAACAAATGAGGCATCCAACCATTAGTGCAGTCCATATGAGGGAATGGTTCCATTCCTTTGAGGGTGCGTGACTGGTGGCTAGACTTCCTCTCACTTCACTTTCACTAACCTACCATGTAAAATGAATGGGAACAGTTTTATTGAATTTTATTATGCTGAAACTACAGGTCAGTTCTACTGCATTTGATTTTAAAAAATCGTGAAACAAATTCAATTTATGAATATTAAATACCGTTAATAAATATGTAAGCTGGTATTTGAACCACTTAACAAATAACTCATATTAGTTCGACCATCCTGGTATGAGGCAAATGTCAACCTCTAGATTTACCTTTTAAAATGGAACATCTTTTTACTTTGGCGAAAAACATAGTGCAAGCAAATTTTAATCCACTGTACCTAGCATTCGTAAATCCCCAAATCCATCCATCCATCGGTCAGTCGCACGTAAGAATTACTCACATGCAATCGCGTTCTCAATGTTGATTTTTAATGTTCGAAAATATGAAATCACCGCTTCACTTGATTATTACTACATTTATGACGAACACGGCTCTTCAATGGATTCACCTTCGACAAAGCGATCATGTATAGACCGTGCACATTACAATAAATGTATCAGGTCTATTTTATTAGAACATCACGTTAAACAGAAGTAATATGGAATGTGAATATCTGCCTGACTCGCTTACAACAAATGCGCAAATAAAAACATCGCCATCTTTATTTTGCAGTAGGGGTTTTGATGTATGGTGGTACTCTTAAAAACCAGATATTCCAATTTGTTGCACCTATACCTAACACAAGGTTTGGGAATGTCAATGGCGTAACCAATTACATTTCACGCTGATCAATACTCATCACATTTTATAATTAGATTTCGGGGATAAATTATTTTGCTGCGCCTTCTCGACATTCTGTTTACAAAGATAGTAGGTATGAAAGACAAAGTTTACTGGATTTCGTCTATCTGGTTCGTCGTCTGGTTTATGTAAAAAAAATTCTCAACCAAAGATTTAGCAACGACGGAGTGCTTGACGAAGTATACGATTTTTGTGATTTGAATGTAAATGTGCAGTGTATATACGTAAAAGTGTACATATGTAATAACTAGTGTTTTTACCTGCATTTTTGATTGCATTGTTTTCCGAATCCGATTAACTACTAATTTCTAGTTTCTAAGGTATGATAAAAATCATTCTGAAACTGATTGGGTTTTACTCTGTATGCATGTGTCACGGAAATAGGGCTGTATTGTGAAAATAATTTTTTGGAGAAAATCCGTTTGAGCGATTCTTTGATTTTATATAGCCAGTTTCCGTTAAAAATTATCGATATCGAAAAATAATACACCCCAGTTTTGGTCATTCGGAAGTCTTACTGCTAAGATGGATTCTCCAAAAATTGTTTTGAAATACGGAAACGAAAGATAAATTATTATGACAACGTAGTATTAATGCCAGTATAAATAGTTCGGCGTATTGTGTAACGCTTGAAATACTTTTTTTCTAAATTATCAATCTCATATCAGAACAAATAAGAATTTAAAAAAATCGAGCAAAACCCCTGTTCATGAATAATGGTAGAAGTATGTTGAAATAATTTGTGTTGTGGTTCTCAATCGCTTCATCGTCAAGATCACCTCCAAAAGACTTTCGGAAACAATTTTTGCAACATTGGTCAACCACGATGTTAAATGGCTTGGCCTACATTTTCTTATATTGAAAACAACATTTTTATCAAGACAATGTTTTCAGATTAAAATCTGCAATGGAATCGAGTTAAGGTCGACCCAAGTTGAGTCTAATCAGGAACTTGATTTCGACTAGTTTATATAGTTTTGAACCGTTCTACGGTGTAACGGCGGAACTCCGTACCTGTATCTTTGTGTATCCACCTGACCTTAATTGTAATACATAGACTAACGCATTCAGAAACGTATACAAGTCGTCATTGACAACAACGAACTAGTGAATTGTGAAAATACGTATAGCCTTCAACAACCATTGTTGGTGTATAGGAGCATAGGTCTATACATATTTAATTTGATGAAAATGCTATACCAAAATACAACTGTATACGGAGATGCTATTGTTGCACCAGTCAGAAACGTAAACCGAGAAATTGTTTTTGTTACATGTTGGGATTTCACTTTGTATATGTATAATGTATAGAGAACATTAAAGAAATGTTCATCGGATTTTTCATAAGAGATAGTGTCAAGCTCGAGTATTTATTTCAATTATATTCCTGTCATATAAAGAAACACCGTGCTTCAGCTGCCCTAGCGCGGATAACAGGGTAAAAAGTAATTTTATCCGAACTTAAATTCCCTTAATTTCAGGATTGTATTTGCCGGAGAATCGGGCACAAAAATTTCAATTTTTAAATGCTATAATCGTAGACCGATTTTGGAGCACTGTTTGCATTCCACTCGGAAACATGCAGAATTTTGAGTTGCTCGTGTGCAGCGCTACCCTAGATCAACTAATTAAATAAGACTAATTAAATGCACCTGTTTGGCTGGCTAAAGATAAGAGGAAGTAGAGCAGAGTTCCACCAGACATTCTTTTCTCAAAGTTGCTCTTTCGTTTTTCAAGCAGCGGCCACTATCCTATCAACAGATAATAAAGTTGTTTTTCCATGAATGTTTCTGTCCAACTAAAAAATATATATGACAAATTTTTTCTAATGCAGGTACAACGTCGTCGTTCCTAATTAATCCTCTCAGCCCTTTTATAATGCAATATTTTAGACAATTTCTAAAACGAGCGTATTCGTACATCGGGCAAATATCGATTGATGGTGCACTTTAATTGCGTATAAACCCATTCCATTGACTTCCCATCTTCTCCCAAATACAGAAAATTCTTTGGAAAAAACATGTTTTTCGAACATCAGAGTCCGACGCGATGGCAATCATAAAAGCTACCCAAGATGCAACAGGACAGGCAAGAACTAGAAATACGAAAAACGCGCACTAGCCCCGGCACAAAGTGTTTGTCAAAAAAATATTTTTTTCTTTCTTCAACAACTCAGCAGAAATCAACATTTTTGCAGGTCGCCGTGTGCGAGCAAATTTAATTGAAGTTCGACTTGCGCTCGCATACACAAACACAATGTACACACAAGCTGGGCATTTGCGCGCATCACATTTGCTGCGCAGGAATGTGACACGCAAGCTGAATTTGTATATACTGTACATGTATATATATGAGTGTGAGTGTGTGCACATTTTATAAATAAAAAATTCCGAATCAGCGCCACATTTCGTTGTTCCTTTTTGGACAGACCAACAAATAACTTTTGGAAAATGCGAGAAATGCATTTCGGAAGAGGGAGAGTGAGGGGGGGGGATGAGAAAACCAAAATAAAGAAGGCACGGCGGCAGTGCATAGTCCTATATACTACACTACAACAGCGCATCATTCTCTCAGGCGTGTTCTTCCAGTCGTCTTGTTTTGAGAACATGTAAAAAGAGAAGTTGAGTTGAAAAAAGAAGGAACGAGGAGAGAGGGAAAAAAGTAAAATTGCGATGCCAGCAAGATTCGACGAAAGAACATGGGTGCCGACTGCTGGCTTGGCATACCTTTTCATGCAATACAATGCCAATGTCATTGGAAAAGGAAAGAAAAACCATGCAGCAAAATAGCACTTTGGGCGGCTTTCACAATTCCATCGCGATGAGCATGCTGATGGCCAGGGCGGTTCAACTGAACATCAGGCCACCGTCGACATTAGGACTCGCCTTTGGAGCACCCCAATTAGTTCTGATCGTTGACAGTCATGCACTTGCAGTGCATGTTTCTTTTCACAAATAGTTTGAACTGCACGTTACATATTTGCCTAAAGCATGGACAAAAGTTTTTTAAGTCTTTATTGGGTCAGCACTGTCCCAACAACAAAGCTACGAGAACGAATTACATCTCAGAATTGAGTATTTGGCATTTTTATCGAAAGTGGAAAATTCGTCAACATTTTAGTCAGCCATTTTAGCCAAAAAAATTAAACGTCATTTTCATTTTTCACCACAATACCCATTTTCGAATGCGTTGAAAAGCTAGTGCAAAGTCGTTTTAATTATTTTATAAGACCGTTTAATCGTTAAAGTGCATTTTTAATATGTTATTGTTTTCTCTCGGATGGCTATTAATCCCATATTAACTAACACGGCATTGATTATTGGTCTTCCCTCGTAGTTTTTCAGGATGTCTTCCGAACCTCCCTTGCGTCGTCCCCACCTGACAAGAGAACTGGAGACTGAAAAGGAATATGCACGCGAACGGCATACAGCACGCCGCACATACGGCAACAGCAAACGTGAGCAAAAACCGAGTCATTGTTGCCAAAAAAAGAGAGGAACCATTCGATAATGTCCGTAAAACGAGTTGATGAAATTGTCGACAATTTCTGTCAGCAGTCAGCGGCGTTTCTCGCTCCACGAGGCAAAAAGAAAATGCGAAAATGGCGAATGCTCGACGATGGACTTACACATTTGAGGCAATGGCGTTTCCATTCCAACACCATATCTAAACCCTGGCACTCTTCAATTGTGGCGCTGGCACCGAATTACACAATAGCGCCGCCTTCACTTACTTGCACAGGAAAATATATCGTTTCTTAGCATCTTAGATGTCTTGTTGCAACCGCAGCAGAAAAAGTGACTGCAGTGACATCTTCATGCAAATGGCAGCACAACAGTAAATAATTATAACGAAAATAACTGCATAAAATGACACCTTCTTTGACATAAAACTGTAAAGTGAAGTTGTGAAGTGAAAATAATATCACTCGTTCCAAAATAGAATGCAGCTGTATTGAAAAAAAATCTTCAGAACTTTAGAAAATAAATTACATGAAATAATTTCCTTTGCCAAATTACAGAACTCTGTATTAATCTTATTTTTCACTAAATAATAAATGCAGTGAATGAATGCAGTATTTCTATAATTTGTATTTTTCCTTAATTTTCCTTATTCCTCCTTGTTGCCGAATTTTGAATGTTGTACAGCATTCCCCTAACTTTTTTATAATTTGTTTTTTAGGTAACGTATTTATGTGCAGTACTTACACAGGAATATTAAACCATTTCACTATAACGGGATCATTAATTGGGTTTATATTTTTTTTTACAACTTATTAATTCTTCAAGAAAAAAAAGATGGATTCACAAAATAAGTAATTAAAAATTCAGTTCAGACCAGTCAATTTTTGAATTTTTCTTTAATTCTGTCAGTGGATCAAAAACAGCATACACATAGCACAAATACTTGGTTAATCCAACTACTTTACACAGTAGCCAACGAGTCCTCAATAGTGCGCGCAGGTCATCTGACTGATGTCAAGAGACGAAGGGAACCAACTAAAGATGATGACCAGCAGAGAAAAGGCCACGGAAAAGTCGAAGAGAGGTCTCTGGGGCTCACTTGCGCCCGACTTTCAAAGAAGTACACTAATCGTACCTCTGCATATCACAAGCGAACACAATCACGAAATCCGACCAAGAAATTGCTCCCTCAAGGGCTGAAAAAGAGTTAACGGATGACGATCGTGAAGCCGCCAGGGAAATCGCCTCGCTAAAAAGGTAAGCAAGTTTTGACTGCAACTGTAGAAAAAATAGTTTTTCAAGACAGTTTTGAAATGTGGAGCATATCGTCGCATTTGTCCATTGCTCGACTTCAGGGTGCGCTTTATGTATGGGGACACACACGCATATAATACTGTTGCTAATGCACCGTGGTCGTAAATATGTCCAAATTTCGGTTTGAATTGGAAAGCTCGGCATCGCCCCTCATGAATGATCGGTGGATGGGCAAGGTAAAATATATGAGTGACCACTGAGGTGATCGCCTCAGCAGGATACACGATATCTCAGGGGTCCAATACAGAACCAGCGTGAGACCCCCCTCACCTATTAACTCTGCACTTTTTGGGATATTTATACAGGTATGTGAGGCGAAATTGTATTGGTTTAATTTTTGTTTTAAGAAACGTAATATTTATATTTTTATTTTGCAGTTGTTTAAGAAATATTAATGATTTTGATTGATCTTACTAACAAACATCATCCTGCAAATATTTCAGCTCAGATAAAGATGTCCCGGAGACAACCCCTATTTCATTATGAATTTATTATGAATATTTTATTATCAGATAAAGATGATTTAACCAGGATGATGCACTGTGCACATTTTAAAGCTTCCTGCCAAAAAGTAAAACAAATTTCTTGAATGCAATCAAATGTGCCGAAATAATAGTCCCCCTTGTCAGGAAATCAAAAAATTCATGCATATTTCAAATTTAAATATTATATTACTGCAATATATCAGACGCTTCCTTAATTTCATTATTAGTGTTAGTATAATATATATAGTTTGTCAAATATATGCTCCTTCTCCACATGCAGAAGCAACCTTTACGCTGATGGGACGAACTATCAAGTCATTATTAATCGCGTGCCGTCAATTTTGGGTGATAATGCTGGGGAATTTTAGACGACGTGGACTTGCCCGTGTCGCCTCCAAAGGTTGGACTGGCCAAGGCCTAACGACACGCCGTTCGATCGTCAGCAGTCTTAAGATTAATTTGGCTGATCTGCTGACACATTTTTTTTTCATTGCATAGCATTTCAGCGAATTTCAAAAAAAAATGGTCGACTTAGGATTGCATTAGTGTTTTCTTCATCGGCCCACTTGTGGCAGAATTGTTTCTTCATCGGCCCACTTGTGGCAGAATTGTATTTTTTTTGTACGAGTTGCCAATTTAGCAGATATCATGAAAAACGTCAAGGCAGGAGAAAAATAGCTTTTTTATGTATTCAATATATTCAGCGTGTTTGCTGCATATCGAACGTAATGTTGTCGTCCCTGTAGCTGCACAAGTACGACGAGCGGTAATCGAATATTTGCCAAACAATTCAGGAATTGCTGTCCATCAAAGATAAATTGACACTAATTGTGAGATTTTTGTACGCTTTTCAAGATCGTGTAAGCTTCACAAATTGCCACAATTTAATATGTTCCTACAAATCAAAACACAAATCAAAATGAAGCATTTTTACAATTGTGATATTCCCTCAAAAGAATATTTGAGTAACTTGATGGTACGTTTTAGGATTTCTTTATTTATTTGATTTCTTTATAATTATATAGATCGTGTTGAATGCGTTAGGCACCCCATTCTTTTTCAACAGGTGCAGGTGAAAATGCGTTGTATTTATTTGCAAGGCTAGTTTGGTCACTTGCGCACTGATGGAGACTAATTTGAATAAGCTTTTACAGTTTATCGAATAAACTTAATTTTCTATTCTATCTCCAAGTGTTTATAGCCTCGCAACTTTCATTCCACGTCACAGAAATAATAAAAAGCAAAGTGGGCCGACCATTGGACACAAAACCTCCAACATTAGTCGTCAATCAACCAATGGACGTACGTGTTTACAGTTTTTGCGGCACGCCATGAAACCTGAGCCCCCACTCTCCTTGGCATGCGCGCAATACAAGACATACTCTAAGACGAGAATACAGATCTTTAACATGGAGGAACAGATGGCCTGTAAATCGGCGGAGATTATGTCCTGCCTATTTTGAGATGTCGGGCATGCACTGCCAAGAGCCTAGCGCTAGGCCGCACGTAGCTCCCATCGCATGCAAATAATACAATTTTTTAATTGAACTTCGATAAAGGATTTGATGACTACAGGGGCCAATAAGCTGGCTCGCTAGAAGCAGGTCTGCGCTGGTGTTGTTCGAGCCGTCCATCTGCAGTGGGTGGAATTCGTAACTCGGAAATCACTGCGCGATTCCGAAAATGGAATGTCATTAAAGAGTGCACGCTGGGCGATCACATTTGTGAAGGCTATCCCCCACACGGTGACTGACAACTGAAGAGTAGGCCTATAGACGATACCTTCCTCAGAAATGTCAGATTGCTTTTGATTTGAATGAACTTAAACACGAAGGTTAGGTCATTGCCACATGACCGCTTGTCATTGGTAGTATACCGCCGTGAGCATTAATGGCGAGAAGTGGATCCTCCTGAGTCGTGACTCTCGAGATTGAAGTTTTGGGACGTTTTTATATTTGCGAAAAGTGCTTAAAAGACAAGAATGATGGGCTTTTGTCATCGAGTTGCATCTTATAGAAGTAGACTTTTTTAAAGTTTAGCTTGTAGAAGTAGACTCTTTCTTTTATAATGAAGGGTTTGATAGGACGTCTGTGTGATACAGAGTAGTAAATCGGAAATGGGGAATTAGGGACAGCACCGAATGAAAGACGAACCGAGTGGCGAACCAGTTTTAATAATAATATTTGTTACTATTATTGTATTATAAATACATGTTCGCCATTCGGTTCGTCTTTCATTCGGTGCTGTACCGAATTCATCATTTCCGGTAGATTCTTTTAGTTTAATACATACATTTTTTACATACATACTTATTTTACTTATTAAAAAATCACATTGTAGTGACATTTTGGGAGTAATTAATTCTATATACAATAAGGCATAGGAATCGGGTAATGGCTACGCCTTAAAAAAATATGTTAAAAAAGTCGACGATGAAACAAACACGGGACAGAGTCGTGGAAAATCGACGACCAGCTGGGAGGCTTCATAGATAAAATAATAATCTGAATTTTGTAATTAATTTTGAAAAATTTATTATTGTATGTATGTATATGTATGTAACGTTTCGAAATTTTAATTTTTTCTATTTTTTTAGGGGGTTTTGATGAATGGAAAAGGGTGATTCACAAAATGCAGTTTATTATTTTTATTTATGGAGCCTCGCCGGCTCGTCGTCGATTTTCTACCGAGTACGACTTTGTCCCGTTTTGTTCACTTATGCTTAAGTAATTAATTCTGTTTACGTCGACACACACTCATTCATAAATATTCTGTTGTAAGATAAGATTATCTGTTTGCCCATTCCCTCGTTACAAGTTTATTATTTATGACTAAGGTCTCAGTAAATGGTTTGGTGCAGTTTTGCAGCAATGTTTTCAATAAAAAGAAAATACATGTATTATTGCCACTTCAAATGAGCAATCACACATACTGTATGTTCATGCATTTTCGACTTTATCTTTACCAAATATTTAAGAAACAAATTCGATTGTTTTGGCGTTCATAAAAATCCATAGCTACTAGCTAAGCATAATATAAGTCTCACAATTACCTAATGAAAAATATTCACTGTGTTGAGACGAGTATTGAGATGACTTGTTTGTTAATAATCGTCGAGGGTTTTTTTAACGCTTACGACACCATAAAAAAAATTCTAGTTGATTAGCATGCGAAAAGTTATTTCGTTATCTCGACCGCGATCAACTATTAGGCTAAAACATCAAGCTGAATCATGGTTACAGGCATCCATAGACTTTGGCCCCGCCAAGTACAAAATGGCATAAGTATGATCATTATAAATCTAGCAAATTACTAATTACTTCGAAGACAGTGCCTGTGTAATCTTGGTGTAAACCGAAACAGGAGCAGAGGTAAGAATGCCCAGGCAGGTGCGCAACCAGCCAGGTGCGAAAACGCGACACTTCAGGAGATCAGAAGTTGAAACTGTAGCGAATCAAATTTCATCATTCAGAAATCAAATTTTGTAAGAAATAAATCTTTCACAAAATTACGCAAGGTCATTTCGAGCAATAACGAAGACTTGCAACAGGAATTTCAATCCAATCTATATATTTATAAAAATGAATATAATATAAAACAGGAGGAGCAAAAGATCAATAAACCACTGTTGGGGTGCGCTTCATTCATAGCATAATTGCGGCAAAGCAGGACTGTCGTTTCAGCGCCCTCTGTTGGCGACGCAGAGCATTAGCAAGATAGTAAATCGATAAATTTGCAGAATGTGGGCTTCTGAGTAGATTGAATATGCTGTGAGAGACTGGGACTTTCTTTCACCCCATCCCCACCCTCTCCCCCTCTCGACATGACTGTGCAGAATGTCCCACTCGTGTTTGAAATAGCGGCGAGGGAGGTTCAAAAACTACACAGACATGATCAAAAATCCATAAATATGCATAAAATAAAGGGCAGAGTCCGGCAGAATTACTTGTAGTAGGATTATATCTATATCTCTTCGCCTTAAATATGTGTTGAGAAATCATAATCAAAGCACGATCAATCTTATTTTCTATCATTTTTCGTGAGGATGAATATTCAAAAAAACAAGACGGCATCAGATGCCGACAGTTTCTGAACATCCCTCTCTAGAGCAACGTGAGCGTAAGAAAAATTTGCTATTGGAGAAAATTCTTCTCCGAGACATCGTTGTCGATATGCAGCATTGGAGACACGGGTGAAGTAAGGAAAAAAAACTTTTCTTATAGTGACTCTTGCCTTCAGAATATCTCACTAATCTACTTTTTTCTCCCCTCTCCTGTGTTGCCTGCCTGCCTGCGCCTGTCTAATACATTTAGGATTACGGTTCAGTCAAGTTTCTTTTTTTGGGGCGCGCTGCGCACGACACACGAGGTTATGAAATGAAACCACGCCCCGATACTGCAGTCAAGACACGGTGATTGGCTGGTAGCTGGGAACTGGCAAGAAAAAAGTTCGAAATTGGGAAAGTTTGTGGGTGGTGCGCGTGAGTAGGAAGATTTTGATTTGCAGTGATCGTCAGTAATTGCATTTTGCCAGTAGGCCAATTTCAACTAGTGCTTAGGCGAGATCAATTTTATGGTGCGCATTTTCTTTCTCGATAGTTTTTCCACTCTCGCAGTCACATTTCTGATTGTGTAGCGTGAAGCTGCAAAGCTACAGGGATTACAGCGATGCTCAGCAATAGATTTCACCTAGAAAACTAGAAAAGGGTTAAAAAAAATATTCATTTAGATGGTCAACGAAAAAATTTCTCCATTTTTTAAAAAATAAATTAACATATTTTTCATATACAGTGGTACATCGAGATACGAGTGCCCCAACATACGAGTTATTTGAGATACGAGCAACGGCCGGCTGCACACGACCCACCAGTTGACTGTGCGTTGGACAGGTTTTTTTTTAATCCGGCGAAAAAGGCAAAAAGCAGTGACTCAAATTAAGCATTCAGTAGCATTTAAGTTATGTGTAAG
>JAQGBY010000754.1:0-37743 GCA_034698785.1 Mycogona germanica | reverse complement strand
GGTGTCGGCCGGAATCGAAACCGCGATCACGGGCTTATGAGGCGAACGCGCTACCTCTCTGCCACCGTGCCACCTCTGCATGGGAACGGTTGCTTCTAGGTATCTCAGCTTGTTGGACTGATGAATAAATCAATCAGTTGCGGCCTCACATAATTGACAGGCCGCCACAGCCAGAGGCATCTGGTCACACGGCGTGGTCAAAGAGGAGATCAACAACTGGTGCAAAACGTGTTGGCGTGGCCGTGACATGGTCATTCAGATCACGGCCTTTCTGCCCTCGACGCCACTGGGGACATGAGAAAAATAAGAAATGGTTTTTGCGCGCCATAAATCGTGCCTCAGTCCGCCCTCGACCACCGTCATCACACTCACGCACAGCACATTTCACCTGCACTCGAGCGTGTGACAAGGACAGTGAGAAAAAGAGGAGACTTTCTTGTCTGTGTCTCAGTGTCTGACTACAAACCACGCGTCGTCATCAAAGCGTCACATCATTTGCTTTTTTTTTGACGGCGACCATAGCCATAAAGCCAATGCTACTGGTCTTGCAACTGATCCGAAAAATTGCGCGAAAATCGTCCGGCCAAATCTCATGAAGTCATGAGTTGTACTTTTTGAAAATCTAAGACGTCGAACATTTCCTTTCGAAATGTGATGCCCAAAGGAGAGGTCCGTGTAAGTTAAAACCAAAGTTTAACAGCTGTTTTTATTTATTTACTAGCTGACCCGGGCCACGCCTTGCTGTGGCTTCCGGTTAAATGGCTCGGTCACACTACCTCGTGCACACAATTTTCCCTTTTCCACGGGAATTCATTTGCATCCCACTTTCCCGTGCTTTGTCGCTTTCCCGTGCTTTGTCGCTTTCCCGTGCTTTGTCGCTTTCCCGTGCTTTCCCGCTTTCCCGTGCTTTTCCGCTTTCCCGTGCTTTTCCGCTTTCCCGTGCTTTTCCGCTTTCCCGTGCTTTGTCGCTTTTTTGTGCTTTGTCGCTTTCCCGTGTGACGTATGATTGTGCTCTGGTGCGGTTAAATGAAACTGTTTCCTGTGAGGAGAGAGGGGTTCTGAACTGACGAGGCGAGAAGAACAAAAGAGAGAAGGTTGAAGGTTTCTCTGAGTGAGTGGGGGAAGCCTTGCAGGGAAGTCCAGGTTTGGGGATCGTGGTTAATGCGATCTGATGATCGTAGGAGAGAAAAATTTGGTATAAACCATCTCGGGAATGTAGTGAACAAATTCCCAAAATTTCATAGTGATCGGATGAATAGTTTAGGAATGCATAAAGAATATACGCACAAACAAAACCACAAAACCACAAAGATCTTTTTATTTTTATATATATAGATTATATTTATTATTTTTTTTTTTGCAGGGAGGCCTGTTTTTCCAGCATCCCCACTTCATATCCCTATTGTCACTTTCATATATAAAAAGCCCGATGGGCGAAACCCACAACCCTATGACCGAATACCTAGCACCCGATAGCAGGACCTTATATCGTCCCGAGATAATGTCTTCCACGGCGCAAAACATCCTTTTCATCCCTAAATATGTCTTCACGTAAATAATCTTGATTCCACACTGACATAAAATGATAAGGAATGTATGTCTGAACAGGCTACAGGAAATGTCTTGACAATGATGAAGGTGTTTTTCATGGGATTCTGGATTCAAAATCCAAGACAATACACAATATATAAAGCCTCATTTCGGAAGCAGAGTGGAGATAATATTTATAATTGAATGACTCGCTGGACCCGAATTCAGGGTGAACGGCTACAAGATCGTTTAAACAAAGAAAGTTAAACAATCTTTTCGAAGATAAATAAAGAAAATCGAAATTTGCGAAAACACAACAGACAGACGTACAAATTCAACCAATACTTTCGTCATTACCCAAAAAATTAGGATGGACGATCTACCCTCTGTTTTAAAGTTCGACCTCTTCCGACTTATTTCATTTTCTTTTTGGACGTGCGACAGACATTAAGCACACCGGCTCGAATACAACTGATGAGGAGCGTGGTTGCTCTGAAATATATTGTTAGCCAGAGATACGATAAAAAATCTTCCTATTTTAATTTTTTGGGTAATGACAAAGTCTTGGTTGAGTTTGTACGTCTGTCTGTTGTGTTTTCGCAAATTTCAAATTTCTTTATTTATCTTCGAGAAGATTGTTTAACCTTCTTTGTTTAAACGATCTTGTAGCCGTTCACCCTGAGTTCGCGTCCAGCGAGTTATTCAATTTTAAATATAATGCACAATATTTTGCTGTAGTGAATATGAAAAAACTCAAAATTCGCAAACCAGCCACGTCATCAAAACAAAATGACGTGTGTCAGAAAGCCTGCAATAAAAAGAGTGGAACGGAAATATCTGATCTGCAGTGTTAGAAATAGAATTCTTGCACAGGCACAGACTGTGTGGCTTCTTTGGTTATGTACGATGTGCACATGAGGCCAATTAAACCAAGGTAAGCTATTCCAAAGTAGGGACGCGCATTAAATTGACACAAATTTTATCCTAAAACTGAGCGCACTTTAAAAATTATAATCCATTCAGCTCTGTTTTGTGATTAAACTCTATTATACAGGAGTGGAGGAATTTTTTGAAAAACTAGAAGTAAATTTTGTTTTTTCAAAATTTGTATAAAATGCGAATTGCAAACTTAGAAATATGTTGCATTGTTCGTGGCATTCAATGTTAACTGGTTCCAAGATTTATAAAAATATTATTGAATATATGTATTCTATTTCATGTAGGTTAGGTTTATCGCACCACAAACAGCCACCACATACATTGTATACAAATATACAGATGAAATGAGGTCGAATCCAAATGAAACCATAATCGTCAGATAAAATCTGTTCTCCAGATGAAATTTATCGACATAAAATTGTCTTATACGCATATTTTACGTCAGCTCTGCCTGGCAATTTTATATAGGAAAATGCATGAGAACAGCATATTAGATTGCGCTGATTCTGCAGACAATGGTACAAGTTGCCAACAATAGACAATTCCCCCCTCCCCGAAAAGTAAAATAGATACTTCATATTTATAAAATTAGGAGAGATGACAGACTGTCGATTTTTTAAATCACAGTAACTAACAGTAACATCACAGTAACAATAACAAACAGTAATTTCTATTGAGGTTATCAGATGATAACCACTAAATAAAAAGTGCAGAAGCACGCTGATTCGGATATATTTTTAAATAGAAGACACAAATAGATAGATAGTAAAGCGGCAATAATCCGAAAGTTGCATGAATAATACGACGAAAGGAACGATATCAGTAAGAACCACGATGGCTGTTTATTTCGACGTATTATTCATGTAACTATCCGTACTAAGTCAAAGTTTTTCCGGTCAAATGAGAAAACGCTATTGGATTTAGAGCTGACGGCTTTGTCCTCATTTTCTACAAGTTATCTTTTGCCGACAGACAGTGAGGCAGAGGCTTAGAAAGAGTATGGGGGGGGGGTTGGAGGAGTCCGGAGGTTGACTAGCTCACGAAACTCACGACTGACTTGAAATCGCCTCTTGTAGATCATTATGACTCGCACAGGTAAATCCTCCTGACACCCCGCACTTTCATATTTGGACGTTACAGGCAAAACACATATAATTTTTTTTTTAATTCACTGAAGTGACGGGTCACAACAGGAAGATTCTGTACCCCTCTCGGTGCTTAGGCACTATGTGAGAGGCACAACTCCTTAATTCCCCCAAAACAGGTATATACTACACACACTTTTAAAATAAATCATAAATAGATTTTTCTAAAAATTTCATTTCATCCAAACGCATCTTTGAGTGGCAATTTGTGTCCACTATGATGCCAAATTATCATTGCGCGTAAAAAGCGACTTGCCTTCCACGCTTTTTTAATATTTTTAATTATTATTTTATTTATTCAAATTCATGATTGAAATTATGGCAAATAACATGTAGACCAGAGCCACCTTGCCAATATCGAAACCAGAAGTACTGGCATGTTAGAAAAATGTTTCACAATTTTAAATCGTACACTACTGATCCGCCATTTTACATAGGTTAATTGAATTGAAGTTGAAATTTCCTTTCCATTGTCCATTATAAATGTTGTGGAGTATTTTGACTTCATGTCTAATTTTCTCACTGAACAGCATTATGAGTCTTATGGATCAACTCAATTAAAACCCTGATCTTAGAAGGATATTTTGGCAATGCCGCCGGCCATCAAAGGGAATTAATAGTTCGTTGTCAGCCCCACTGCACCAGAGACGATGAACAACAGAAAAAGCTCAGACAACGGTTCAATAAGCTCAAGAGCGAACTTCCATGAAAACAAGCTACACTTGTGAGTTAATATTGAAATATCCAATGAAACATCCAATATTTCAATTATGCTCTACAATAAGTACTTTTAAAAATCTATTTATGCCAATTGATATGTTTTCGATACCATTTTATAATCATCCAGAAAATCAGATAAAAAATACCTATTGAAGAGAATGCTTCGGGATTCAATATGAATTTGTTTGAAATTGATTTTTCGATGTTTCTTAACATCATTAACTGAGAGACATTCCAGCAGCAATGGCAAATTTTATAATTCTAGAGCACATATTTTGGATATACACTGATGTTGACAATATTATTGTTATGATCAGATTTGTAATGTACAATTTCAATTGTGTTTGAATTCACAATTGGAAATTTTATTTAAATTGTGTGAAATTTTCAAAGTCTTAAATTCTTCAGCAACAATTACTGATGGAGAAATTGCACCTCCAGGGAGTCATCACCCAGCTCAGGTGGGACAAGGTGGTGGTGCCTGTGATCGGTGGTCTCCCAGAGTTTGGGAGCCACCGACATTGTGTGTGCCAGGGTCACCACAAGGTGGCTGGTTGCCCCAGGCACGGGTCACCCGCTGACCCCATGCACATGAGCAAGCAAGTGCATAGTTCTTGTCTTGTCTATTGCTCTTATGCTTTCATCGAGTTCCGATGCTTTTCTCATTTCCATCGAGTATTTCTTGCTTTGCAATCATTGCTTGTGCAGCTGGATCCACACAATAAAAGTCACACTTTTATCACTGCATCTTGTCTTGCTTTATTAGCCTTTAGCTTGAGACACATACTGAATATGCTTAGCAATTCCGGTATTCTTTTCACCATTAGTTAGTAGTGACCATCAAACTTTGATGCCTTTTGGGGATGTTTTTCAGTTTTGCGTGCTGATTCTCCCTATGTGAGGCGTGACCTTCAATTATTTTGCTTTGTGTGTGTGCCCACCATGTCAGGTCAAGGCAAGGCCCCTACTGGTTCAGAAGCATGTGTGTATCTTCTCACCAGCACAAATTGAAGAGCCTGGACGGTGAATATGGAGGATCTTCTCAATGAGAGAGTCCTCTAAAATGTCGCTACTCAGCCCAAGCCATAGGAGTCTGACCTGCCAGATGACTGGGACAGGCTGAATCAGGCAGTCAGGTCGACTCTGATCCTCTGGATTTCATCCCCTGCACTTTGTCAGTTGCCAGGGCAGCTCCAGTCAGAATTTGCTTACAACATCTGAACAACCTTGCACAAACTATGAATGTGGAACATGGTCCAGCTCTCTATTTCTCTGCTGGAGGATGTTCATTGCCATGTACACCTCCACCCACATGCTTGATCCCCATCAGTGACATCAGTGATGAGGACAAGGTGGCCATCCTTCTGGCAACTGCTGGAGTCCTGGGACCCACTCATCACCACACTGGAATCCACCACACTGGAATCCACCACACTGGAATCCACCACACTGGCATCACACTGGTATGACTGGTCATACCCCAGTTGGTATTGCAACTGACTGTGGCTCAGCAGTCCCAGGTTCAATCCCCGGAGCAGGCTCTCGATAGTTTTGATACCAAGGTATTGCTGAAAATGTGCCCCTCGCATAGTGCCTAATCACCAAGAGGGGTGCACTTGTAGTACTATAGTAAATTAAAGAACCACACTACCACGCTGGACCCACTCATCACCACACAGACTGACTGCCCTGACCTGCAGCCATCCACCTCATCCAGCAGTGGCCACTGCCACCATCGAAGGAGATCATCATCCAACATTTTGCAGGATCAGCCAATTAAGTCACCTTCTTGATCTAAAGACCCCACGAGTGCCTGAGCTACACCAAGGAATGTAGCCACTTCACATTTGGCTGGCTAGGGTGGCGGCAGGAGCCCCATCCCTGTGCCACTTTACAGCTCAACCACATTGTCATCCTATGTCAGCTGGCTCTCTGTCCAGTCATCGTCAATCTCAGATAGTTCCGTGGCAGGTAGCAGGTGCATAGATTCAGGGGCATCCAGCCATATGCAACTGGACATGTGGCACTTTTTGACATTGCATCCTATGGAAGGGTGATGGCTGATCACACCCTGCTCAGTGCATCTGGAGAGGGCCAAGTGGACATGGACTGTGCCCTCCCCAACAGTGTTCCCAGCCAGGTGGTGCTGTCACCCAAAGCAACAACAGAAACGTGTGACAGAGTGGAAGAACTGCACACTCACTGAGATGGCATGGTGTATGTTGCTGGATTCCAGGCTGCCCATGCACTTCTGGAGGAGGCTGTCATCACTGTCATGTACCTCCATAACTGTCTTCCATCCAAGGCCATACTGACCACCCCACACCTGGACTGGCATGGCGCAATACTGGATGCCAGCCATGTGTGTCTTCGGCTGCACCTTCTACTCCCTGGTGTCTAGACAGGGTTGGAAGAAGTGGTACAACTGTGGCAAGCTGGGTGTGCTTGTCGGTTATGGCTTCCACAGCAAGGACCACTGCATGATGGGTCCAAAGTCAAGGAAAGCGATGGTGGCCTGCTCGGTCCAATTCATGGAGCAAAGCTCATCCCCGAATGGTTCCTACTGTCAAGCGCTGGTGGTGCTGTCGACCTGTCATCCAGCACCTCCAGCAGTGGCAGTAAGTCGTTGTCTTCTTTGTCACATTGTGTTCCCTGGTCAAGATATTCATCTCACACGCAGAGAAAGCTCTGCCACCAAACTCTCCTTGGGGCCAAGATGGCTGTCATCATCAATCTCTGTCTCACCCAGATGCCCCCACATGTATGAGCAAACAAATGTGCAGTTCTTGTCTTGTCTCTCGCTCTTGTGCTTTCATCGAGTTCGGATGTTTTGCTCTGTTGTTCCATCGATTAATTTCATGCTTTGTCATTATTGCTTGCACAGCTGGCTTCGGACAATAAAAAGTCGTGCTTTGGTCCCTGCATCTTGTCTCGCTTTATTAGTCTTTAGCTTGAGTCACGTACTGAATAGGCTTAGCAATTCCGGTGTTCTTTCTACCACCTTGGTTCAGCCTTGGGAGATCTACGGGTGCCTCACCCTCGGTTTTCATCAAACACGGCTAGAAACATTTAAATCAAAGTCAAAATTATAAAATAAATGAATCTTGACAGAAACTCTAAGCGACGGTATTGGGTTTTTAAAGTGCCTGCAGCTTCTCAATTTTATTTCATTTAATCCTGACAATCATTTTGAAGATCATTGTACAGTCTATGAAAGAATAGACCAGGTGCTGCCATAGGTACAAAATGGTCACTATATTAAGGGCAATTGGGACATTTTTTTAATTGTCTGTGTCAGCCTACGTCGTATTATCCCTCTATAAGCCTTATACTGTGTGCCAAATTTCTTATAGTGAAGCACCAAATGCGCGCCCAAAGTTGTCATCGAAAGCAATGGGGCGCGTTAATCTCACGCATTTATCTTGACTAATGAGTATTTTTACTTACTTACGAAAATTTCATTCCCAATTATATTGGTACAATAAATCCTGCGGATACCTTAAACGCTATAATTGGTTTGGAATAGAAATAGTTCTTCAGTGATTAGAATCTCTAAGATCTCTCTACAAGTGGAAACGGTCGTCTTATGTTGTGACCAACGGCCATTCTGGAAGTTTCTAGAATCTGGAAATCCTCGACGTTAACGAAAATATGCGTCACCGCATACATTTGTTTCTGTAAGCATCGCAAGCGCTGCTTGCCTTGCAACCAACGACGCTACGCCACACAGACAGCACACGCCTACATGTTTGTATTTAACAAGATCCAAAAAAGGTGTCAGTCCGTCCGAAGGCATGGGCGGAAATTCCTGATTTCGAGACCTGCCCATCGTTAGCGGTCAGAAATTGTAACAGGAAACAGTCCCCCCCCACCCGACAACTAGAGCGGTGTGGTCAGTCAACAAACAAAGAATCCGTGATAAATGTATATATGTCCTGGCCCAATTGTGTACAAGTGTTTCTCACACGACCATTATAATAAGCCTTTGTACGAGTAGTTCGGTAAACAATAGTAACAATGCTCGATCTGTAATTATTTTTCCACCGCTTTTCGCCAATCGCCACTCTCAACAAAAAGAAAATCTCACGCTAATCTTTCAGATGATCAGGGAAAACAAAAATAAATTATTTTGCCGATAAATCTTAAAACTGATCAATGAAAAAGATTTGTTGTCTGGATTATATTAAACGTAAATGGAGAATTCGGGACAGCACCGAATGAAGATGAACCGTGGCGAATAAATAATTAAATAATAGTAAAATATTATTATAGAAGCGAGTTCGCCACTCGGTTAGTCTTCTTCATTCGGTGCTGGGTTCACCATTTCCGTTTAAAACTGATCGTCCAGGAAACTCTACATGGAAAAGCGATTTTCTATTCGCCATCTTATTTATTTGGTTACGCTTCATGTCAGAATTGGAATGGTGTTATGGCTAAATTTGTTGTCTCCAGAATACCATAAATCGAAGTTGATTCCTCAACTTGATATTTCAGTTAAATTCATGACGAAAATGCACTTTTCCCTCAAAACCATCAATTGAGTGGAATTGTGCGCATGCGCAGATGACGTAATTTGATGTTGAGAATCAAATTTGAAAGACCAAAATGCACAGCCTGACCATCTTGAATTTTAATTTCAATATATATGAATGATTATGAACAATAGACGCTGACATAACTTGATAATTTGGCAGATGATGACGGTAAGTTGGCATTGTCGTCGTTAGTTGTCGTTAGTTGTCATATTTCACCATCCGAATCGCTTCGTGCAAATAACTATATATATGCACTTGACAAGTTAAAAATCCAGCCAGATAACTGATACAGGGATTTAATTTTGGGACCGAATGCCAAATATAAGGACACGTTAAATATTCCTTTCCTAGACAACCTAGGTCAGGCAAAATTACTAGGTCGCCTCCTTAGCCCTCCTGGGTTGACTTAGAACCTAAAAAGTTGGTATTTTAAAGAGATTTTCCTGAGTCCCTGATATAAAGGGATGATTAAGTCTGTCCGTTTCGGAAGATCAACCGCGCTCGGTCCATCAGCCGTACTACAGAGAAGCTAGGAGAAATACTGCACTCTGACGACGCACGGTCACAATAAACTAACGAAACCCCGCGGTGGGAATCGAACCCGCAACCGAAAGCCACCTAATGAGCCACTTGAACCCACTTCATTATTGTTTGTCATTATCGCTCTGACCAAACGCCGGCAAACGGATATTGTTAGCCACATTTGTTTTTGTCGACAATGAGTCATTGCCCTTTCAGCCGTGTCAAAAGAAGCAATCCAGGATGTAAAGGTCATAGACTCATTATGACGACGCCCACAAGACCTTTCCCACTGCCACAAAACCCAGAACATCTCTCAAAATAAGGTTGACATCAGATATGAGCAATGCAGCAATATATACAGAACCGGTCCTAGCAGACACACCAAACTAAAATAAAGGAATGTTCATGTTAAAGGAATGCGAAACGAGGGGCACATTTTCACCAGTACCCCGGGCCAGCGACGGGAATCGAGCCCGGGACCGCCGAACCAGTCAGACGTTAAACCAAAACTGGGCTACGACGATTTGATCCCTGGACCCAGGGTATTGGTGAAAATGTGCCCCTCGTACTATTGCAAAACATTTATTGAACGATTTACTTTTAATAAAATGAGTACAACTGTAAAATAAATGTTATTTCTGTTACTGGAATGCAATCCATGATTTGTTTGTTTGTGTGTGTTTGTGTTTGTGTATGTTTGTGTGTGTATGTTCTTTATGCATTCCTAAACCATTCATCCGATCACTATGAAATTTGGGGAATTTGTTATTGTTGTTAAATTTGGGGAGCATGGGAAAGCGACAAATAACGGGAAAGCACGGCCAAGCACGGGACAGCGGCAAAGCACGGGAAAGCGGCAAAGCATGGCAAAGCACGGGAAAGCAGGAAAGCGGGATAAAATATTCCCGGGGAAAAGGATAAATTGTTTGCACGAGATAGTGTGAGGTCCGAGCCATTTAACCGGAAGCCACAGCAAGGCGTGGCACGGGTCAGCTAGATATTAATATATCTGATATTACCCCAATTACACAGTAACCCGACGAAAATTGATGCAGACACCCTCAACTAGAACTGACGGCCGGCATTGTTACCAGCTATTTTATTAAATAATTTTTAACAATAATCGTTACTTGTAGAGTATATTTACCGCACAATAGAGTACCGCTCGGAAAGGTACAACCACACAATAAGGGTTGAAAGCACTTACCCGAAATGTGTAACTGCATATTTTTTAAAATTAACAAAAAAATATGCCATATGCATGTATTTAAATAAGAGTTTCTCTTTTAGCCTATTCTTTTGCATTGCTTTTCCGTAAGATTGATAAGGAAAACAAAAAATAATAGGTTTGCCCTCGATTTCACACCTTTTGGTAGCCCAGTGCACAAGCATACGAATACGTCAGTGTGCTAGGTAATTATTTCGTCCTGTACAACAAAGGTGTGCGATTTTTGGCTAATTGTCTTTTGCTGGTAAAAAATCATGTTACTAAATGTATTATTAGTCAGCCTATACCTGACTTGTATAAGTCCTTTTTACCCGTATTTATTTCTCTTTTCGTGTGATTTATTTTAATTACAAAAATGCTAGATCTGGATATTGCAAACTCCTTTTGGAGTATCTAATTTTTTTTTTTTTTTTTTTTTTTTTTTAAATCAATACGGTGCACATGACAATGAAAATCTCATTTTATAAAAGTAAAACAATAAATGTGGCACCGTATGAGGTTTCTGCAAGCTCCCTTGATGCTTGAAAGTTCTTTTGTCCAAAAGCAGTGAACTGTATGTGAAAATAAATATTATTAAAATTTTATTCGCAATCAATCTTAATCTTGCGTTCAGTTTAAAAATTTAACATTAGCTTAAAATTCAAATATATCACATGAAGAAAGTTACTTAACAATTAATTTTTTCAATCGATTATAATTAGTGAGTGGAAGAATTGGCATTAATTGAAATTCATGTCGGAATACTCTGTATATAAAAAGTTCATTCACAATCCCCACGCTATCTACCAAGGCATGTTCGTGTTGCAATGTTCTGGGAGAGAATACACAAATCTTTTTTGTCAAGCGAAACGAAAATGAATGAGTGACATTTGGGTTTCTAGGAAGTGTTAGTCATTGCCGGATTTTTGTTTTGAGGGCACCATCTTGGAAAAACCAGCCTCTTCCATTGCCTAATTCCATTTTCTGAATTTCGTGCCTGATATTGCGTAAAACGCTTAAACGCGGACCATTATTGATGACACTAAAAACGTTTTCGACAATTTAATAAATAAAGGATGTCACACTTTCAGTAGTACTCCCAGTATAAGTGTTTAATAAACAGTACATACATACCGTGCAATGATTTTAAAAGAAGGGGGGGGGGTATGACAGTAGGCAAAACTTGTAAAAAAAAATTCCCTCAGTCTCAAGTGTAGCTCGATATATTTCAACACAACATGGACTAAACACAAAAGCAGAAAATATGTTGTCATTCAGATTGTTCCTGCTTCCACGATAAAATTCTATTCATTCGAAAAAGACACAATAGTGCTGTGCGCTCAAACTGAGGGTTCGCCTTTGTAAATTGGAACTTTATGTGAGGTAAATTGTTTGTTCTTCGGGGCTATAGTCGAAATCCGGCGTGATCTGACAAAAAGGGCCACCCGCGGGAGGTCTCATGCAACCCATTCGAAAACCCGATTCTGTTCTAATAATATTTTTAAAAAATGCGCGCATCTCGTAGCGTCCACAATGATCTGCTTCTTTGAATTTGAGTCGGAGATCTAAATACAATGAATACTGATGCCACACTCGGTGACCATCAACGAGCGAAGCATTCTTTGCTTTATAGATAGAAAAAGTGCTGGATTTTTTTTTTCTTCTTTTCTTTCAAAGTCTTTCAGTCCTGGATGTGTGCTACGAGGCCATCTCGATATCGCTAAAGAACAAGTCGATCCGATAAACGTTCTATTTTATGGAAGGTTGTACTACTGACCAAAAATTGCCAGGGAAAAGAATAGAAACATGACAATTTGAGTACTGCAAACGTTTTTTCTTGTCGTTTTTAGAATCGATTCATTTTATGAAATATTTTTTTCATTTTCTATTGATAAGGTTTGTTCGTGACATAGAGATCATGTATATATTAAATGGTGAATTCGGGACAGGCCGAATGAAGAAGACGAACCTGTCATTCGGCCTGTCCCGAATTCACCATTTAATATATATATCATCCAGACGTCCTAACTAAATCCCTCATGGATAGAGATCATATGTTTAAAAAAGGTTAACGAAAAATAAAGTGTAAAGAAAATTCGTTAAATTGACAATGTTTCCAAAATCAGCTGACGTTTGTACCATTTTTTCAAACCCACTCGTTTGAAGCAGTCAGTGGTTGTTTTCAGCAGTATGTTTATACTTTAGAAATACCACATACAGTATGATATTCGTCATACTCTGCCTTGAATATGATTACCAAACTGAGCTGTTCTCCTCCTATGTGGAGACCCAATTAACCGACATCTTCGGCTATTGTTGTTGGTTGGGGTATGCCGTGTGCGCCTGTGGTGCGATTATCTAATGCAAAATGCTACTCAAAACTAAGCCATTGTTGATCCCTCTTTAATGTTGATTCTTAAACATTTATTTGTTCCAGTTGGATGCTCTCTACAGGAGGAGCGAGTTTGGCGGCCGCTTCAAAGGCATTCAAATCGAAGGATTCAGGTAAGGCAACTAGCATTATTTAAATCATAGTACTGCATGTGCAGAAACGCGAAAAGCATTAAATGAAGAATGATACGGACGTGATCTAAAATGTATTTCTATTAAATGATGCTACTTTCGAAATACAGTTACGGCCTACAAATGAGTCGTACATGACAGTTATGTCCTGTACGTCGGTATTGCGACTGACTGTGGCTCGGCGGTCCCGGGTTCGATTCCCGACGCGGGCTTTCGACTATTCGATTCCGGGGTACACTGGTGAAGATGTGCCCCTCTCACAGTGCCGAAGCAATAAGAGGGGTACAGAAACTACTATATTGGTATTCACTACAGTGATTGAGAAAAAAAAAATATTGCAGTACAATCGAGTTACAGTTACATAGCGGTTACAATGTTACAGCGGTATTAAGTTGCTGTCCAGTTTCTATTAGTTACAGTTTCACTCCAATTTTAAAAATTATAATATTATATTCACTATGCATACGAGGGTGCAAATTAAGTTATCATGGTTATCGAGATCGTCTATATCAAATAGTTTATGTTTAATATGAATATATACTCTATAGTCATGTTAAGGTTTAAATTTAATTTTGACCTTATTTTTCAAAGTCATTTGGTACAGAAGCACTCGACAAGTTGTACGCGGTTCGTGTTCATGTGGTAAAGGAGATTTTACTGAATTGCCTAATACCAAAGATTGATTTCATATGAAACAATTAATTTTGAATTTCCAACGGGTACCCGATATCGATTGATTTCTGCGGTCGTTATCGTACATGTGTATCCAAGGTGAATGGCTAAATATATCCAATTTGCTGTTGCGACTATTTCGAGTAAAAAAAACCTATATACAGTGTAAATTGAGAATTTTCTATTGACGTCGAGATATATCCTTCAATTCCGAGCTCACCATTTCACCCGCGTTCATACTCGCGCAAACGAGCTAATTCCATGCCTATTAATTGAGGTGAATTAAGAACAAAATCCGTTCTGGTTCTATTGTGAGGCGCAACCAGATACAGTGGTGGGGCCTTGCTCTCTTCAGTGCACGCTGGCAGAACCATGTAAATGCTACACACTTCCACTTCGCCCCCATTGTTCTCGGCACCAGCCACAGGTATGGCTGGTTCGTGGCAGACGCGAACAGTCGAGTGTGTCGAATAGTGCATTTGGTAGCACGCCTTTTTGGTAGGGAATTAATCTTTACAATGTATGTGATGGTATTTATATAATACACATTGTGTCTGTCGCTTATTTGCGTGTTTGGGGTTCCTTATGGTTAGGCCGATGCGAGTAGATTCAATGGCGTGCACGATTGAAGGATTTCCTTGACGTGTGTGCATTATCAGAAGTGGGTTTCTTAACAAGGGCGTCGTCACGTTCGATTAAACGTTTCGATAGCCGAAATTAAATTATTACGCTCATATAACTTGCAAAATCGGTGATCTGACAAAAATCGGCGTCTGTAATTTCCAACTCACTTTCAATCAATATCCTTCTTTGTGGCCAAAATAAAAACCACAGCAATTTATTTTCATTAAAATACTCGCTCTACACTTTCTTGTGAGGAAATATTTGGTTCGTTCGATTAATGCGTTTTTATTGTTATGTTATGGAAATCAGCCGAGGAAGTGTGATTGTCGACTACACACTGTATCTGACCGAAGACGAGGAACCGGTGGACACTCCGGCACTCTGGGAATCCATCAGCCGAGCGTTGGATAATGGAACGAACATTGGAGACTTCATGTTGGATCCAGGAAGCATGAGTTTCGAAGGTACATACAAATGCAGCAAAATGAACACAAAAGGCAGAGTCTGTTGGGGCAGTACCCTCAATTTGACACCACCTTTTGGTGTTTTGACCCCCGCCACTAGTCCCTCCGGGGTTGCTTGAGGGTATATATTGAAATTGAAATACGATTTGACCAATGCCAATGGAAAACTTTTGTGATTGCTAATTCACCACATTTCTTAATTGTCATATCTTTTTGTTTCTGGGGGGTCTCCCCGTTGTTGTTTCGTCACAGTTATTCGAAAGATCACACCTCCTCCCGAACTATCGGCTAACGACGGTTTGCTGCTTCCCCATTGGGCAATCGCTGTGATCGTGATTGCGGCGGCATCCTCTCTGTTCCTGGTCATCCTGTGTTTGGCACTGGTATGTTTGTGAATATATAAATGTGTCTATATAAATAGTAATAATTCAAATGCTATCTGAAATTTTCACTCTTCTATTTGAACTCGATCGAAACTGAATGTCATTATAAAATAGTTGTTCAAAAGTCTTCTTCAAATTATCCTATCTGTCTTACGAATATGATCGAGATATATTCGGATACAATTTATTCTTAGATTCATTTGAAAAGTTTTTGAAAATGTTTCGATGCACTAGAGAGAAAAAAATATCAAAATAGGCTCGTGACTCAGCAGTAAATTCAGTTCCAAAAGATTGGATGGCCTTGCTATTGTGATTAAATTCTAACTGTGTCGTTTATTGAAGACGCGAAACAAGCGTGGCGCCAAACGAAAATACGGGAACCCATTGAAGGAGGAATCCATTACCGACCGAGCGAAGAATTGGGATAAATCGGCCTACGACAATCTGGGAGCCGCCAGCAGTGTCTACGACGTCGATGACACCTGGAATGAGAAGAAACTGAAACAGGTAATTGACGATAGCAAAGAGGTTTCTTTTTATCGCGGCATCTACAATCGCCCTGTAAGTCCACTACTAGCATTGCATCGATGTGGTGCGGATTTGCCTTTTACCAGGGGGCAGCAATTTCTTGATGCGGAAGGTCAAGGGTTTCCGTTTGTAATTCGTAATTTTACTCTTGAATTCGGATCTTATTTTGAGCTTTGGTATCTCGTATGGATTTTGGAAGTAAGCAATTAAATAATGTTGGATATTTAAAATACGGATGTCTGTTTCGGCATGTTTTGTTTCCCCCCCGCGTTAGTTTGTCTCAGATTTTCGTTAAGGACGATGTCTTAAGGACAATGAAAGCTAGATAGATATAGAAGTGTAATTAATCCGACAGTTGAAAGATTTGAAGACTATTAAAAATTTGGATCGTTTACTTACTGGGGCTACATGAACTATCTAAATTTTTAATAGTCTTCAAATTATTTTCCGTGACTATGACGGAGTGTAGCGTTGGTCAACGAGAAGTTATTTTCAAATATCCACCATTACTGCAACTATAAGGGCAACTGTAAGGGGAAAATTGCTTGGACTGCAATTAAAAATCGGCAACAAGATCGTCAATAAACTTAAGTTTACGATAGATCTTTGTTGCCGATTTTTAATTGCAGTCCAAGCAATTTTTCCCTTACATCTTATTATTCCTTATATCGGTATGATTATCTACTATTTATGAATTACTGTAACTGTCGGATTACACTGCTATATCTATCTAGCTTTCATTGTCCTCAAGACGTCGTCCTTAACTCGACATCCGACTCGGCGTGCTTCGGCACTATTTTATTCAGATTTTCGTGGTTAAGACTTATGGGACTTTGACCACATGCATTTGATTTTCTTTTATACAGCATCAAAGAAGCGAGCGGAGTTTTAACAACTACAATCTGTACAGCGTGCGACCTCCGAGCACCGGATCCGGATACTACGGAGTGAAAGGTGGCGCTGCCCTACAATTGGGCGGCGGTGGCGGCCACGCTGACCACTACAACGTGAGCCAGCACAGCGCCCACAGCGCCCGCACCAACCACAGTCAACACGGGTCGCACGGCAACCACGGGTCATCCCACAGTCAGCACGGGTCACACGGCAAACATGGCACCCACGGTCACCACGTGGAGGAGCCGGCCTACAATCAGGATCGCTACTACGACAGCTGGCGCAGCGATTGGTCGAAAAACGCCCGCGGGGGTGCCATGAAGCCACCAGACTACGACACCACCTTCTAGATTCTATTTTTTCATTTTCTCTTTCGTCGCCTGTGTGAATTATAAAAATTGATTGAACGGAAATGGCTCTGTGAGTCGAATTTGGAAAAAGCAAAGAAACAGCGAATTGAATCGGACACGTGAAAGCACTGCTTCGAGTCCGCCAACGTTGGTAGACGCGATTTGGACATTTGTATAAAGGACTCTCGCGCGGATTGGTTATTATAAAAATGGGTCGACGGAGGCTTTTTTCCTCCGTCTACATAAAGCAAACGGCAGGGGACCGTGCTCGGGCAATAACCATATTTACCCATTGCGATGTTGTCGGCTCTGACCGACAGGTCATGACCTCAAAGCTGTATAGAAATTGCTCCACAGTTCGAGGGTCAGTTGTATTGTAACCTCGAATCGAACACGATATTTCAATGCACTGGAATATAAGAAACTGTTTACTGTAACTCGTGGGTTAAAGATCTTTTATTTCTATTCGATTTTCAAGTCGTTAACGTAAAAAAGATCCAGTAGTGAAATTACTATTTTCAGATTTTGCCTTTTCATTTTGATCATCAAATTATCTTTCATATATTTTTTTTAGGAAAATGAGTTTAAATCTATCTGATGTGGATAAAATTTCCTATGCGCTTTTCAAGCACTGAATTTCGCAATCACATTCATACACAAGGTTTCGCTTGATCGCTTGTTTTCGCTTTTTAGATATTTTAAGATACGAAGTACGACACGTCGTAGCCCAGTCGGTATTGCTACTGGCTGTGACTCGGCGGTCCCGGGTTCGATTCCCGGTGCGGGCTCTCGAAAGTTTCGATCCCGGGGTACTGGTCGTTCCCCCTCGCACAGTGCCTAAGCACTATGAGGGGGACGTAAGGCCTGTAGTGCGGTTGACTACAGTTGATGGAAACAAACAAAAAAAAAAAAGTGATAACGAGAGAGAGAGAGAGATAGAAAGCAATACAAGTTTAATTGCAAACGACCATTGATCAATTGTTTTAAATGTTTTTCGTTTTTCCTCGTAAATGGAAACCAAATTCCAAGTTCTAATCAATCCATTGTGATCTAAGACGTATAACGCGACTTGAATATCGAAAATTGTTTAACATATTACAGTGTACACATGCCACATCTGTTCTACTGTCTGTACTCATTGATTCGCAATGAGCGGAAGAAAACATGAAGATACTTGAGTCGACCTTCGTCAGAAAAAATCAATCTTAACGATTTTGTGTTCGGTACAAAATGACCCTCTGAATGTACGAGTTTACTGTAAATGATCTTGATTAGCAAATATCGACCGTCTCTAATTGCGCTGCAACATGACACTACGGAGTATAAACGCGGCAGCGATTGAATTTGGGGTAAACAAATTGTTAACGCTCTCCCGGACACTTTCTGGATCATGTAAATGAAATTGTAGTCTTCCTGTATTTAAATTACGCGCAATTTACTTCATGGCAATTATTTCGCAATTTATTTGTGATAGCTGTGTGGCTACTAGATTAATTCATTCAGATAAAAGTTGTTTAGCAAACTTTTAAGTCAATTTGTCAGGCGACATCGTGGAATAGATTTTTCACAAATATGCTGACCCTATTTCATGAACAGTATGTATCGAAATGCATACTGTGTGTTTCGAAAGCAAAAGTGGACTGCTATCGAAAGGAAAAAAATCGAAACCGATTTTCTTATTACATAGTTATCACAATTTTAAGCTGAGCGTTAAGATTATTAAAAATGTAAATATGTTTGGGGAAATGTGTCAAATCCCTTTAGCTACGTATTAGTGAGCTTGCAAATTGGACACAAACTTTAATTTATTTCAATTCAGCCAAATAATTAGAAAATTTCTCAAGAATTCCATTCGGTTATCGAAAACCTATATCAAACAAAATGAAAGGGGTTTGTACTTCACATTATTTGAGCTCAGTGTGATTTTGATATTAATTTCAACTGGGCGTGATCATCAAAAATACTCTTAGCGCGGTCCGATATAGTTCAAAAATAACGGTACGCTTTTTCATCAATCTGTTTTATGGCATTTCCTTTTTACAAGAACATTTTATTCCAGGTCAAGCAAACTACAGAATGTTAACGCCCGAGGTTAGACCCAGATAAACATATTTACAATTTCTTAAGAAATAAGTCCCATTGATATATTTAGTAGAGACTGCAACCAAAATACAATTTAACATTTGGTTTTAGCCACTCGATTCCTTCAGTCGACGTCTTCCCATTGCACAATGAATAGTTATAACTTTATTGTGTCCTAATTTTTAATTGAAAAATCCACGTTAATTTCAGAGTCATAAGGTGTATTTATTTTATTGAAATTACTACTGTGCTTTTTTGCCCTGGTGGAAAATTTGTCGTGCAGGTTGTAGCGACTCAAATCGTGTAGTTACAACGTTACCAACATCGCTTTTGAACCGTCATAGGTCCAATTTATAATTGGGTCCATTTGTCATGTGTCACTGATTCGCCATACCGCTTGTACAGTATATGAATGTATGGATAATATGACTTCTCAGATTGGCTTTTCCGGGTGCGACTTCGTATGTTCGCATTCCGGATTGTTTGAAAATTGCAATTGTACATGAATAATTTTTTAATAAAATTTCATTAATAAATATGGTTCTTCGTGTCTTGGAAGTACTTCAGCAATGAAAAAAAGTATGAGATCCAAAATAGTAGATACAAAGTTGATAGTAGTAGTACTGACAAAAATATAGGAATCGCTTGGACTGCAAGCGAGAGACGTCAACAAGATTGTCGATAAACAACGTTTATTCAACTTTGATCAGATGATCTTCAGAAAAAATTAAGAAATTGTAGATTTGTTGTTGCTGAAAAGTATGAGTTAAAATGTATGCAATACATGTACATGCAATACATGTATGTATGCAAAAATGTATAAAAAAAAGTATGCAATTAAAATGCGCAAAAATGGTGTGTTGCATCATTCAAATATTTATACAAATATTTGATATTAGATACCACGAAAGCTAAATAAGTTTTCAGTAGTTACCTCAAGACTGATCTGTGAACTTGATTCGAGTGCCGAATTAAACCCTTTCGACCTAGGCAGGAAAAAATCTGTTTTAAAATTTGCTAAGCCGCAATCGCAAACACGTTTTTTATTTTCGATTTGCCTA
The DNA here is from genome assembly GCA_034698785.1 of Mycogona germanica. Lineage (NCBI taxonomy): Eukaryota > Metazoa > Arthropoda > Diplopoda > Chordeumatida > Chordeumatidae > Mycogona > Mycogona germanica. Next base: position 17,564 of record JAQGBY010000754.1, on the reverse strand, counting down.
AAATCCAAAAATCTAATGTACGATTTTAGAAAAATTACTAGAAAACGGTAAAGGGGAAATCTGCGAAGTTATATTTTTTTAAACTTGCTTATAAACATTTAATAATTTTTGTGTTGGGCAAATTGCGAGAGATAATTTTATGCGCCAGAACTTCTAAATAATACTTTTAAAAAATCTGAGCGAGGCACTTATAGATTTTATCCGACACTGCTTGGTTCGTTTATTGTGCATTTCGAACATATTGAAGCATTGAAAATTGCACATTAGAAATTGCGCAATATCTCTTAAAGCCATCAAGAAAGATCAAACTTCATGGTCATTCGAATCAGCTCATGTCAGGCGGAGATATTTTTGAATTTCAAGTTATAGTGGTTTGTGGCTATCTATCCTCAGCAATTGATCAGAAATGCATCGACAAGGAAGATTTTTTGCCAAGTGCATTTACAGCTTTAAGCCCACTGTGTCGTACACATATGTTCTCGAAAGTAAGTATCGAAAAATAATTAGAATAATTTACATGTATACTAGATAGTAGAACGACTCCGACTTTACAGTAAACAACACTGAAAAAAATTATTTTGTGGATAAAATAATATATTGTCCATTGTTCCTTGGATCAGACGGACACACGCGAACCGTGTAATTGTTGACTGATTTTTAAAGCTTGTAATGAGACCTATGCACTGTGTTGACAAAATATTAGCTACGAGTTTGTAAACACGAACGCAATTCCATCATTACGTTATTGCGAAGGCGCGGTTCAATATTCACAAACATGTTTTAATATTTCTTCAACGATTTTAACCCCATGGTATCGTATTACGTTTTTAGACCCAAATTGCCGAAAACATGTGCTCAGAAGTGTAAACACAGTCGTGGGCGTTCAACAAACTGGAAATGGGTTTGAAATCGCCGCGCCGTCGCAATCAAAATACGAATCCGATACAAACCCTCTTTTTGTTGACTACATGTGGCTACGAGATCATTGCCAGTGCCCTAAATGTTATAATTGGCAAGTATTAAAACGTCTGGCTATTCTGCTATCATGTCTGCTGGAGTGCATTACATGTACATATGGTGATCTTTCTCTCTCTCACTCTCTCTCTCTCTCATTTCTTCCCCCCCCCCTTTGCTCAAGTGCGCATTTCATTTTTGGTCGTATAGGAAAACCTATCAACGCGAAACTGGACCTGAACGTATTGATGCGAAAATAAAACCACACGCTTGGACTTTGGAAGCTGGAGATAATCTAAGCGTCGAATGTACAGTAGTTCCTTACTTAAAATAGCAAAATTAAAACAATTTCTAAAATAAGCGATACTCCGAAGATGACCTATAATATTGAGATATTAATGTGTGTTCGCATTTGCAAATCGAAAATTCACGGAAACTCTTACGTATCACTTATATCTATTTTATGACGATTATATTCATTTAATATTTTAATCTACGCTCATTGTTTAATGAAATAATACCATAATAAATGTCGTATTATGATTTGATATGATTAAATCTTGGAGTAACTGATAGGAAACATAGGTGTCGCTGTGATGGCGTTTAACGAATGCTACACGAATTTATAATGTCTCTTTTCTATATTTATTTATTTATTTTTAGATTAAATTGATGTTCATTTAATTTTGAACCATGTTTTACGAAGTTTAGGGCCAGATCATCACCAATCGACTTACTCTCTGAAATGGTTATGCGATAACGTTTTCGGCTACGACCGAAACCGAACCAAGCCTGCCATCAAGCTCTGGAACAAATGCTTACCAATAGCGGACTACCCCCATGTGAAATACATCGAGGAAACGGATTCGGTTATATTTGCTCATCAAGTTCTGAGTAACTTGATAACGTTTGGATTTTGCTTGGTTCATGAAGTACGTGAAGGCAATAGTTGATTATATGCAGTATATATATTTTGGATATTTCGAAATATACTTTGATGTTGCGGAAATACTTTCGGCCAGAGGTCATAAACGAGAGTAAATACGGAGATGAATTATTTATGTCCCGTATTTGTTCTATGTTTTACATTCAGCGTGAACTTTTACATATTTTTCGTGTATGATTATTTTAAGGCGCTGTCTGTAATAGCCATCACCTGAATCTTATGATTTTGATAAAAAAAATTATGTTGCCCTATGTTTAAAAATATTTATGAATTTTTCTACTTCATAATTGACACTTTCATATTGTTCTACCTTTTTCAATTAAATCGTTAAATTGAATTACAAACCAGCTTTTTTATCGTCAAAGCCCCAAACCGTCATATACTACTAACTTAATATTATTCAAGTAGCAATGCGGATATAAAATGGCGCTCTTCCGCAAACTAAATATTATCGGATGTCATTGAAATATTAACACGTAATAGAAGGTCACTAATTTATCGCAAATATTTTAGTTTATCGATATTTTTCAGACTTTCATAAACATATACTGTAATATTATTTTAATTTAAATAGGAGCTGTAGATTGTAGATTTGATTTAAAATTAATATGTTTCAATTTTTCAGGTAAGTCCAAACATTGAAAAAATTCGATCAATCTGTGAGAAGATAGCTCCCATCCAAGTGAATTTCTGGGGCGACATGTGGACGGTTGAAGTCGCGGCTGATTCGACTCCGGACGGTTCGGACACTGCATTTTCCAATGTCGAGTTACCGCCTCATACCGACTGCACTTATTTAACGGAATCACCTGGGTATGTATTTCTATGCATCATGGGGATGTGATAAAAAAAACCATTTGTCAGAAAATGTTATTATTCTACTCTGTATATTTGCATTCCATGTTCGGTCGGCATAAAAGTTTTTTTAATTTATTTTATGCGCTCATCGCAGCTAGCGCGCTATTTACGTAATGCAAAAAAAACACAAGTCAAGTCAGCTTTGCGCAGTTCGCAGAAATTTTTCATTTATTAACTTTATTTTAGTGTCACAAGAAAATACACTGTAGTAAGGAGACGAAAACGTTAACTTAATACATGACAATATCTAATATAAAACAAAGTTGGTCTTTCGTGTCTGCGATTCAGTTCACCAACGGCGCAACAAAATATAAATTAGATGTATAATGCCGCAAATTCTAGTGTCATTACAACAAATTTCAGGTCTTTCTGTTGTTGTGTTCATGAGATGTACCAATGCAACAATGAGTTGGAGATAATAAACAAAAATACCATAGCGTATATGGGCTCCAGGACAAGTTGTGAATGTGATCATGACATTAAGCCAAGAGGTGACCACAAATTCCATTGAGGGAAATGGTATCTGTGTGCATTTGCGCTTCCGGTTTGTAGGTGTACCGGGAAAGGTTACGTAACTTCTGCAGACAGATAAAGGGAGACTGACAGGCGGGTGATTTCAATAAGGTTCATTTGAAGTAAAAAGGATGAAAGTTCGGTTTTGTCGTCACAAAAGTAAAGATGATTGTGACGTTTAGAACTACTGAAATCCACGATTCCACGTATAGTGATGCGCGATATTCTGAGATATTTGTTAAGGAGGTCCACAAGCGCAATATTCGTAAAACACTCGTTAGTGCATGATGTATTAGTAGTACTAGCATTAAAGGGTGTGTTACATTATTTTTGCGATATTTTGAAGCTTGCAGATTTTTTCACGCTTTGACACAACGGCGATTGGCGGGGAAACTGTTCTGGTGGACGGTTTCAACGCGGCCACTCAATTGAAATCCAAGCATCCGGATTCCTACGAGTATTTGTCCAAGACACCGATCGAGTCGTCCTACGCGGACAATTCTGGACGTTTCTACAGCCATTACGACACAGTCTTGCGTCACATTCCATCAACAACTGATCTCTTACAAATAAGGTGACATACGGAATATTTCTTTGCAAGTACATGTATTGGTATGTGTTAAGGCCCTGTCACACTGGTGACCGCTTTTGTCTCACTTGTCATTGAAATTTTGAGAGAGCGGCCTTTCGAGATCGCAGACGCTATCCTCAAGTTCAGATCATGCGCCCGAATGCTCTTCAAATTTGAACGCAACCTCTTCAGCACATTCGAAATCGTTAAGCACAATTGGGTTCAATCAAGATTTTACCACCAGCGTCGTATGCTTTATTATAAAATTTATATTATTGTTCATTCTATAAAAAAATATTATCTTTTAATGATGCGATTCAGGTTAAAGAAATGGAAAAATGTCAAACTTTGTAGAAGCAATCAGATATCTCGTAGATATATCTTGAACAAAAATCGGGGTTTATCTTTTCAGATTTAATCCCTTGGATCTGGCGCCTCTCAAACACATCCCTCAGGAAGATATTCGCAACTACTATAAGTCGTACAGCCGTTTGAGCAACGAAATCAACGACGAGAGCAGCAAAATCACATTGGCCCTGAATACTGGCACGATGCTCATTTTTAATAATTGGCGAGTTTTGCATGCGAGAAAATCGTTCACAGGCAACAGAGTCATAGGTGGATGTTATATTGGAAGAGCCGATTTCTACAGTAAAGCAAAACAACTTCGGCTGATTTAGTTGCCACGTTTGATCACCATAACAATAAAAATGCTTTTGAACAATATTCCAGTTATACAATAAACGAGTCGAGCCGTAAAAAAATAATAAAAAGAAATTGTACACTCTCATTTTTCTCCTAAACTATATTTTGTAGCGAATTTTAAGGTATGAAATTAGTTAGACTTGTTTTCGATTTATTATTATTTAAGCGAAATGTTTTTCAAATATTTGAAACCCCGTTCCTCACGTGTCATGGCAATGACGTAACAGCACTGGTTTTTAATTTATTTGTAAGTTAATTTCAAACGCTTTAAAATTTGAATGTCTAAACTGTTTAAAACACGAAAGTATTTTATTCTGAATTTGTTAAATACTCTGTAGCTGTCTCAGGTATTAAACGATTTACAAATAATAAATATTTAAATATGACTGGCAGCATTGGTTTCACGTGATATCGACAACGTCATTCTATTGATGTGGAGACGCCATATTTTATTTTTCAGGCGAATGGTTGATTTGTGAGAAATTTTAAACGGCTAATTTATTGTGAAATACTGAAAATCGAGATATCCATGTACAAGTACATAAGTACTGTGGCGTTTTTAAGTGACCTTCCTGTATCTGCCTGCATTTATATTACCGTTAGCATTCGGTATTGCGTTGAGCTAATTTAATGCCAAAGTGTTTTTTTTCATGGCGTTTTGTACATGGATTAATTATTTTAGAAAAACGTGGACGTTAGGGCTAAAAAATAACAAAGAAGTGCCTAGTGCACATTCGCGCCACTGGAGCACCACTTGGACCTCCAACCCTTTGTTAACTGACCAGATGTTTTTCGATGACGATTTCACCTCTCTCTTTTCCCCGTCCCCCTCTGCCTGTGTCTACGTTTCTGGCCTTCTTTTGTAATCTCGCAGTCTTCGAAGTTGGTTGCACATTCCAGTACGTGCGCTCAGGTCCGAGGTACTCTAGTTATATTTTTATTTTTATTTTCAAATTCACGTGGTAAATTTGTGGATGTGTTTCGTTGTCGTCTTATCTGAAGTGCCAGTTCCCACGGTGTTCTGGTTTAATTTTTTCATTTTAAATAATAGTTTAAGAGTTTCTCCAACTCTTATCGCCTTTTTGGTTTTGCGTTCCAGCATTCCGCTCATTCCCTATCTTGATTCATGAATACGACACGAAAATGTAGCTTTTCTTTCTCGTTATGTTCTCATATTTTTGACACATCTTTTGTTATAGATATAAAGGCAAATTTCATTTTATTCAACTTTCGGTTATTAATATTGGCTCGTAAAATATGTGAAACATCCAAAAATTAGCTTTTTGTTTCGTCTTATCTTTTTCTGTCGATTTTAAATCTTTTCTGTTGTTGGCGCTGGTAACGTAATTCGTAGTGCCAAGAAATATAATTTCATTGGTAAAAATATATATAAACAGCTTCCAAGGAAATATTCAGTAGCGCGCACCGTAATGAATTTGACACGTTGGAATTTATTCTAGCATTTTTAGTAAAACTTCTTGTATCTCAATTCATGGATACGGCGACTTACACAACTTTGGTTTAACACTTTTAAATATAAGAGAGTTTGCAATTTCGTTATTGTTAACGACTGCTCTTACAACAGTGCGTGTCTTTTGGCCGGCGGCGAACAAGACGTAAATCGAAATTCGATAATAAATGGCTAGAAATATGATCCAATTTTTCAACTTTCGGTTATTAATATTGGCTCGTAAAATATGTGAAACATCCAAAAATTAGCTTTTTGTTTCGTCTTATCTTTTTCTGTCGATTTTAAATCTTTTCTGTTGTTGGCGCTGGTAACGTAATTCGTAGTGCCAAGAAATATAATTTCATTGGTAAAAATATATATAAACAGCTTCCAAGGAAATATTCAGTAGCGCGCACCGTAATGAATTTGACACGTTGGAATTTATTCTAGCATTTTTAGTAAAACTTCTTGTATCTCAATTCATGGATACGGCGACTTACACAACTTTGGTTTAACACTTTTAAATATAAGAGAGTTTGCAATTTCGTTATTGTTAACGACTGCTCTTACAACAGTGCGTGTCTTTTGGCCGGCGGCGAACAAGACGTAAATCGAAATTCGATAATAAATGGCTAGAAATATGATCCAATTTTTCAAATTAACATCTAATGTGTCTATGTTGTGATTTCGTCATTCGGCTGTATTCCATTTCTACACTTTCACTGTTGACTTTGGAAGTCAGCAGCTAGCACACGGATTACTGATATCGACTGAAAAAGTATATCTACATCAAACTTGGTTGACGTGCTCCTAGAATTCGATTCGCGCGCATTGCTACATTCGCTAAGTACCAAACAACTTGAAACAATTTGAAAAATCGAGGTCTTCAATAACAATCAAATAGGATGTCACTTTTGGTACCGAAGATGTCGGCTCTAATTTCGAGGCAGGCACGCAAAGGACTCGCCAATTGCATCCCAATTCTTGTGAAGAAGATCAGCCAGAATAGAGCTACTTTGTATCAAACAAATCGACTTGTGAGTTCTGGACAAAAAGGATTTTTAAGTAAGTAAAAGAAAAATAATTATAAATCACATCCAGTCGCATTTTGTCTCTCTTCAGTCTTTCTGTACCCGATGGATTAAAGTATCTTTTTTACCGATCACCTGTATACAGTCAACCGCCGTAAAAGCTTATCCCTCATGGTGCTTATAGGTAGACTTTTTAATATCATGACATTTTTATCATCATTTTCTAGTTTCTTTTATTCCAAAATACCAATATTTGAGGCGGTGAATCTTATTGTGGTGTAACTCGGGGTTTTCTCGAACGACGAGAAACGAAACAAGAGGTTTAGCTAGACGCGGCATCATATTGTTCCAACAATAGCTGCCCTCTGTTGGCGCTATAAAAAAGTTTTGGCTTACGTGATATTTCCATTCGATTGTTCGAATGAAGTAGTAATAACAATTTTTTTTTGGATGATTGATTGCAGTCCAAGTAATCATCCTATATCATTTGTTATGCTAAGATTAGTTTACATTTCAACTTTAAAACATCAAAAAATCGAATTACACCACTCTTGGTTTCAAATTAGCTTCATTTAATCAATTTGTGATGACCTCTAGCACTGGCACATTATCATGATGGCTACACATTGTGTAGGAAAGGCATGGAAAGTGGAATGACAGGGAGTTGTAATGTGTTCGCCCCAATTTTCTCGTTCAAGGTACAGTTAGTGTCCCCCTACACAAGCAGCCCGAATTCAAACATGTGACCAATGGATTAGAACTTTCCGTACCCGGCGTTGGGTTCGACAGACCACTTTTTGTCGACTATTTGTGGCTGTACGACCATTGCAGATGTCCTAAATGTTTTTTCGACTACACGAACCAAAAGGAGGTGGATCCGCGTTCCGTCACTGAACATATTAAGCCGCAAAATATTCAGATTACCAATACCGAACTGCAGATCACATGTAAGAACAAATTCATGATTCACTTATTTTCAATTTAGTCAGAACGTCTGTGTGAATTATAATCGAGAACATGAACTACGAACTTCGGACATGAATTTCGCAATTACAACTTTCAATTAAAAATAATAATAAAATATTATTATAAATAGACGAGTCCGTCTCGAGAGTTTCGCGTAATCTTTAAGTTTCCATGCAGTGCCGTGTAATATATATTATCCGAAATCTAAAGTAGTTCAATCGAGTTTTACGCCAATTATCTCCAACAAAGGGTGATCAAAATTTTATGTATTGTTTGCTTTCCAGATTCATAAGTAGTTTGGTAGAAATGATTCACCACAAAAAAATGTTATCAACATATTATGTAAACTGTTTTCCAGACTCACAAGTGGATCAATTGAGTTTCATAAAACTGATCCTCAACAAAAAGGTTTTCTTTTGCAGTGTACACAAGGTGTAATTGACACTCCCTAGTTACTCCTCCCTACTATCGAATGCATAATCGAATTAATTAAAATTATGTTGGAGTAGTAATTGAGCTGATTGATGTTAAAAAATATTTCAAATTAACAGTTAATTAAAATTCATACGAGTATAAACCGCGGTATGTCATTTCAGCCAGCATAATTTCATGAAACAAATTCCTCGTATATGCAGAGTACACTATATAATGACTTATTTTCAATATTTTGATCAACTGAAGAAATATTATCTAAGAATTAATGAAATTAAATAAATACAAATGTGTCTCTCGTCTTCACAGGGAAAGATGGGCATTCCTACAACTACAACCTCGATTGGATTCTGGATAACCTACATGAAGGCATCCCAAGGGTTGAGAAAATCAAAAGAATACCTTGGAATTCATCGCTGAAACCTTCCGAATTCCCCACAGTGATTTACAATCCTTTTACAGACAAGGATATCATGGCGCGACAAATATTGCGCGGAATTTTCGAATACGGATTTTGTTTAGTGGAAAACGTAAGCACACATTGTAACGAATCTAATTATTGCCGATCTAAATGAAATAATACACAAACACGCACTATTTTAAAGGGAATTTATATGCCTAGATTACCATTTACAGGCACCAAAAACTCCTGAAGAGGCTGAAGCTTTTTTCCGAACTATTGTTCCAATTCAAAAAGTGTTCAAAGACGAAGTGTTCAATATTCAAGTTCAGGAAGAATATGCAGATACGGCATTCACCAACAAGATGCTGCCGCCACACAACGATGGAACCTATCTGACCGAAACACCAGGGTACCATCTTTTTATTTCCTAGCAAACAAATAGTTATTTCATTCATTTATTTTTGTGAATCCACCACATAAGGAAGTCATAACTGGAAATTTGACGAGAAAATATAATAATCTCAAGTGAAATTCATTCCAATATCGCTTTTTAACCCAGGTTAATTGCGCTAAACTGTCTGTCACAAAGTGACAATGGTGGAGAATCATTTTTTACGGACGGAGTACAAGTGGCAAACCTATTAAAAAGAAGAAATCCTGAGGTTTACGAATACCTAACTACCACTCCAATCGAGTCCAACTATATCAGCAAAGTGGATGGTATTCATTACAAGCACTGCGAAACTGTATTGCGGTTGCATCCACAAACAAAAGATCTCCTTCAAATCAGGTACCATAGAATCTAGAAATTAAACAACACTAGCAAACAAATATGAAAACTATCGAAGATCAAAGATCTGGGTACAATTTTTTTGTAACTGGATAAATCCCATTTTTTTTTAAATGTCTAAATAAATTCAGTTCTTATTTTTTTCTACACAAATTCCATCCTCGATTCTCATCATTTTCCATTATCATATTACTTAATTTAATAACTAGAATATTGTGTTGCCATCAACCAATTATAATGCAAGTTCAACCCAATATGATAATTATCGATTGTTATTGTACCTTAAAATAAGAGGATATGATATAACCCTACCACAGAAATTAAAAGCATCGCCTTAAAAGATTCTGTGTATCGTGGAACAACAAATATAAAAGATAATGATGTCGATAAACTCGTAAATCGTAGTTCGCCCCAGTTGTGTCCCTTGCTCTTTCGTCGCTTTTTGTAAACGTCCTCGATTTCAGCCAATATGAGCACATAAATTGTTTCGGAAGAGTACTACAACGAAAATCTCAATCACTTGCTCGTGTCAATCGAATAACTTATTTTTTTGCCCTTGCCTTTTACATTTCAGATACAACACGTCGGACATATGCCCAATCAAAATAATTCCTCAACGCGAAATTCGCCAATGGTACCGATCACTGGCTACACTGACCCACGAACTATTCGATCCGGCAAACCAGATCAAATTTCGTTTGACGCCAGGAAATATGTACATTATCGACAACTGGACTTTGGTACACGGACGCATGGCATTCAACGGACAACGTCGGTTGGTCGGTTGTTTCATGGGCCACAAGAACACATACAGCCGTGGTCGAGTTCTCGGATTAATTTGAGTTTGACTTTGGTTTCGTCCGAAGTCAGTTAAATTAATTTGTCCTTGATTTCTAAAATGTCTATTCGAATATGAATTTGTTGCTGTCACAGAATTATTACATGAACTGCCTCTCGAAAAGATTCTACAATCTGGAGGTACATTTTGGTCTTGCAAATTTGATTCTCAAAATCAAATTACGTCATCAGCGCATGTGCACAAAACAGAATGAGTGAAATTGGGGATTGTGCGTATGCGCAGATGACGTAATTTGATTTTGAGAATCAAATTTGAAAGACGAAAATGTAGCCCTGGGTTAAATTAATTCAATGGGCATATTAATATCATACTGTTGTGTCCTGACACACATTTTTTTCAATTGCAGTCTATTTTAATTGCAAATTTAAAAAATTTGCGAACACGTTCATTGACATTTTTATTCAATGAACATACAAATATGTTGTTTAACGATGAATGTTTTTGCATCAAAATAACAATAATTAATTGAATAAATAACCATGAATTGAACATGTAATGTATATAATTTGAACATTCAATAAAGTTTTAATATAAATGTTTTGCGTAACCTTACAGCAAAAAATATAAACGGATATATTTTTGTTTCAAGGATTATTAGCCAAACGTTATTTAAAATTTTTCTTTAAAAACGTTATTTATCATTTTTATATGAAACGTTATTTTCACTTCATATTTGAATTAAATTAATTTATTTTAGAATCGCAGCCTGGTAATCTAGTTACGGAAGGAGATATTCTTTCAGTTTTTAGTTAAAAGGTCGCTATTGAAAAATAATGCTAGAACATCTGCTATAAAATGAATTATGACTACGGCGTATCGTGATGAGGTTTAATAGCATTGAAATTTAACAACTTGCATCTTTTTTTAAATATGAACTTAATTAATGTACAAGGCTTTCCAGAAGACTTAATTAGCCACAGACCTAGAACTCGTCTTTAAGAAGATCCTAGCGAAAAATGGAAATACGCAAATGTCAGTTTTTCATTATTTCAAATAATTCATCGCAATTATAAATCATTAAAATACTAAGAAGTAAAGCAAGTTTCCGCCGATGTCAAAAACCATTAGCATTTTCATAACTGTGCAAAACTAATCAATAAATAATAGTGCAAAGCACGCTGAATCGGATATAGCTTTCAAGACAAATAATGCACGATAATCCGTCAGTTACAGAGATTCTTACAAATATCAATCCGATATAACTGTAACTGTCGGATTATCGTGCTATCCTATCTAACATTATTTGTCTTTACTGCAAAAAAAAATATTCGTTCAAAACTCGCATTTGCGCGGTTAGGTTGACCACCGTGGTGTTACTGGAAACAAATACGGAGGTCAGTTATCTCAAGAATGAAAAAACGAGAGTACATTCAAGCCAGTCCTACAACTGACTGAGCTACAGTGGAGTACACACAAGTTAAAATTAAAAGCACCAGGTCCTAATTAATGAATAGATCAATTTATGTACAACATTTTCGTTTGTACTTTAGCAAATCATATTTATCTTTATTTAACAGCATCAATGGACAATGGCAAAGAAAATGGGGTTGAAAATAAAACTAACTGTACAAACTTCTGTACCCATTCTGTACCCTTCGGAAACCCATGTTTAATGTTAAGGAGTACCATTAGATATGGGGGGGGGTCAATGCTGATCAGCAGATGTAGGTCTACAGTCTTTACCTGATAGCAAAGCCTTTATATCAGTCGCGTCGAGGGTTTCGTATTTAAGCAGGGCTTCGGCGATCGCCTTGTGCTCCTTGCTGTGGTTCTTTAGAATTACCTTGGCTCGCTCGTAAGACTCCTGAGAATAGAATAGAACTAAATTAGGCAAGGCAAGTGTACTGAAGATATAAAAAATAATGAGAATATGACGTCTTGAATATATATAATAAATAGCAAGTTTCGTCAGTTGCAGTGGTTTTCATTTTAGTTTATTCTTATTAAATAATAGTTATGCTATTATTTTAGTTGAAGAGTTTGTCGCCGACTCTGCTCGTCTTTTTTCGCCTGGCGCTGTCCCGGGCACAACTTGCTATTTAGTGCTGTTCAATTCAAAATCTCATAATTATTACTGGAAATGTCAAAATATCTAAATGGAACCAGTGTGGCTCGCTTTTTCAACCAACCTATTGCTAAAAGCTATAGCTAGTCGACACAAGAAACGCAAGCCTGGCAAGGTCACTAGTTGTTTAATCACTTACCGACAGGAGACGTTTAATCTCCGCGTCTATGGACTCTGTGGTGCTCTGGCCCAATTCGTTGACCACGATTAGTGGACTGGAATCTTCTTCGAACGTTCTTATTCCAACCTGACGAATATAAAAAATTAATTTAATAACTGTTTACTTTATTTTTGCCTTTGCCCTATTCTCCGGGATGTTTCAAAGTGTAAATTATCTGAGATGCCATACAGGAAACACATAGGGCTTTGGTTGATATTTTGTTTGTCGATAGGAATTTGACATACTTAATACAACTAGTTATTGTTTGCTTAATTAAAGTGAATTGAGCGTGTTAGAATTTGAAACTGCAATAATCTATGTTTTGTCTTTCGCCAGGTCTAAAATTATTTGTGTGCTATTAATCCAGTGAACCCTCAATTATCGCCTGTCGATGGGAGGGTTCACAAAATTCGCGTCAGATATTATCCACTGCACCAAATTGTTTCACTGAATAATGACGTCGAAAAAAAAAAATACTCGGTACACTAGCGAATCCTAGCGTCACCAAGTCTGAACAAACTAAAATTCAACTTCACTAACTATAATCAGATTACGTTTAATCCTTGATAAAAACCCGGACTTGGGAATATTAAATTAGCACAAAGCTCACCCTTTCTGACATTCCCCACTGCTTCACCATCTGTGTGGCTAATGCCGTGGCCTGCTTGAGGTCGCTCGATGCACCTTGATATGGGGCAGCAGAAAATATTTATCTCATTATATCTTCTTAGTAGCAAAAAATGTTAATAAATACACGAGCGCACACCTGAGAAATCACAAAGTCGTAATATGCAACAGTTGGCGAATACAAATCTATTGATATGACCTAATAATTAGCTAGAGTGATATATTTTCTAAGACATATAAGAGTAAAAAAACATCATGTAAATAAAATTGGATAACACTGATTAGAAGTTTGTCAGTGCTTCTTGACAGCAAATGCGCGTCGATGGAGACCGCAAAATTCATTGTTTTGCTTCACGATTTGAAACTTGTACCAGAATTTCATTTGTAGCAAAATATGACATATAATAATGTTGACAGTATGAACACGGCAACGGCCGCGCATCCCATCTGACTCCACGGATCAAATTCGAAACTTATAGATATCGTTGGGCTCACCCGACGTGATCTTCTCCGGGCCGAAAATCAGTTCCTCGGCGGCTCGGCCACCCATCATGGTGTCCATCATGGCCAGCATCTGGGTTTTGCTCACGTGATAGCGTTCTTTTTCCGGGATGTAGGCAGTCTGCAATCAAGTTACGATTGAACGTCAAATGAGATGAACAGTCAACAAAATTCCAATGAACTGCTGAATACAGGGTGTACAAGCGATCAGTCACTTACGTGTCCCAGAGATGGACCGCGGGGAATGATGGTGACCTTGTGGAGCGGATGCGATTCCTTGGTGTGATAGGCCACGATGGCGTGACCACCTTCGTGGTAAGCTGTAATAACGTTGGCCTCCTCGTCCGGGATACGGGATCGTCGCTCGGGGCCTAAACGCAAAAAAAATTATTCATAAGCATAAAAATGGCAATTGTCGTTAGAAAATATTTTTTTTTACATAATCGATGTGGATATTTGTAAAAACAAATCTGATCATTTCCACCAATTTCGTCCGAAACCATTTTTTATCATTAGTAATTCATTCTAATCCATGCCAGTATATTTTAATAACTGCTCTTGGTACTTTCTATATTTGTTGTGTTTATTTTAAAACTCTACGAAAGTTTGAATTTTGATCACTAGACATTTTATATTTCAAATTGATCACTTCGATCTATCGGCTATTTGAACGACAAATAAAGTTACTTCAAGGAAAGAGCTTCCGTGCACGTATTTTCAAGCAAATTCCATTAACTACGAACAACCAACCCATTAGAACTTTATCCCTGGCGTTTTCCAAATACTTCATGGTGACCGATTCCCCTTGATCGACGGCCGCACGAATGGCAGCCTGGTTTACCAAGTTCTCAATATCGGCTCCTGACATAAATGAAAAAAATTGTCAGCAATGACAACGACCGTGACACAAAAGATAGCTCAAATATAATTCGTGCAATATATAAATATTAGGAATCTGAAAATAAATTTTAACCTTGACAGAATCAATTTGCACTCTAAGTCGAGTAAATTTCAATGAGCGGAAACAGTAATGAAAAGGTGCAATACTACGCCAAGACAGATGAGAAACTTAATAAAATATTTCAACAAATAGACGATGTTACAGTAATTAGTTGAAAAATTGTCTTTCACTATCCGACATTTTTCAACTAATTACATCGTATATTTGTTGAAATATTTTATTGAGCGAAAAGAGGGAAATCAGACTTCTAGAGGGAAATCTATACTCTACTCTGTATATTAATGTTTCTATACGCTGGACAATTAAAAAAATTAATGAAAGGAATAAAAAGAGCTACACGAGGTCAAAATGTCAAACAATTCTTACCGGTGAAACCAGTAGTTCCTCTGGCGAGCATTTCAACGTCGACTTCTGAGAACATAAATTATCCGGATGAGAAGCAGAAATCCAAGATAAACCAAATGAAATAAATTTTGTGAGCAACAGCAATTACCGTTTGACGTCTTAATTTTGCTCAAATATAATTCCAAGATTTCCTTTCGTCCATTCAAGTCGGGAAGCGGCACCTGCACCTCCACGTCAAACCGACCAGGTCGCAAAAGAGCTCTTTAAAAGTAAACAGGAAAAAAGCAATGAACATTGAATCAAACCTATATATATAGGAATTAATTTATTCGCATCAATAAACAAATCAGCCAACAGAATCATACTTGTCTAAATCTTCCCGACGGTTAGTTGCTCCAAGAACAATGACGCCTTCATTTTGTCGGAACCTACATTATTTTAAAATCAATAAATTAGAACAAAATTTCCGGTAACCCTTAATCTTATGAGGGGAGAATAACATGTGTAATCTCGTACCCATCCATTTCAGAGAGGAGCTGGTTAATCGTCTGATTCGCATAGGGATGTAAAACGGAGTTAGTACGCTTGGCACCTACAGAATCGATTTCGTCAATGAAGATGACGCACGGTGCACGCGCCTTGGCAGTACCTATACATTTAGTAGTAAATACATAAAAGTAGTTAAAAAAACAATTAGCAGTAAAAAACGGATCACAAATCCGTTTAAGATACAAAACAAAAGTAACAAAGAACTGTTGAACTCATCAATTGGAAAACTGGTATCTGCACGGAATTTGTAAATACGACAGGTGACTTCCACACATGGAAATTTAGATTCGTATTAATGCCGCAGACTATTTAATACGTGATACAGTGTAAACGTCGAAATAGGTATCAAGTCTTAAACGGCCAATTAGTTCAGCCAGTTGTATGACTTACTGAACAAATCGCGGACTCGTCGCGCTCCTTGGCCGACAAGAACTTCGTCGAATTCGGGCCCCGCCGCGTGGAAAAAAGGAACGGCAGCTTCGCCGGCAACTGCGCGGGCCAGCAGTGTCTTGCCAGTGCCTGAAATTAATTGAATTTTACTTTCCCTAATCTATCTCAATTACATAAGCCGACGAATTTTCTGAATTTTCTTTGATGGGCTAATTGACTAATTTGATTGACAATTTAACAAAAAAAAAACAAAGGTGTGCGTACCAGGAGGTCCGACGAGAAGAACCCCTGAAACGGAAAACCGTGAATTTGACGTTAACGCAATAAGTAACATTTCTCATGCAATTCCATAAAATTAACAATGCGATTTTATCTAAAAACACCTTTTGGCAATTTTCCTCCCAGGAACGAAAATTTGTCGGGATTGCGGAGAAACTCAACAATTTCTTGCAACTCCTGCTTGGCTTCCTCCACCTGTCTTAAAATAAATAGGAATATGCTTTTTCATACAAGATCCAGTGAGCGTTGGGTTACCGTCGAGGACCTCAAATCACAATGCTAACGTTAATTTAAATACGCATTTAAAATGACTTCCAACTTACACCTTTCACATCGTCGAAAGTGACATTGATTTCTTCTGGATGAACAGAATTATTGTTTCCAATCTGCAATCTAAAGGAACCACCTATAAGAGAAGAAAGAGGTAATCAGACCACATATTTAATAAAGAATATCAAATATTCCTGGAAATACTGTAACATTTTCGAGACAAGTGAGACAGACCCATGAATGAGAACAGAATGGCTAGAATGAGAACGATGCCAAGCAGATCTCGAAAAATGTTGAAGATTCTCAGTTTGGTTCCAGGTCGTCCTCTGCCATCGGAAGCCATGTAACCTTCAGCAAAGGCGACCTTGAGGTAAAAATAAACAAGTTAGGAGAATAGCACAAAAACACAATTTTTTAATACAAAATTGTAAATTGAAAATTTGTGCAATAAAAAAAGACTATCATAGTTGTTCGCTTTTAAGGTAATGAACGAGTAGAACAAGAAAATGAGACAATTATTCATGACTTACCTTTAGCTTGCCTTGCTCTTCAGGCGACAAGTTGCTGTCTGCTAAAATACCTTTCAGTTTCTCACTCTGTTCCGCCTCGCTAAGTACTTTCCCCTTGCTCTTGGTGTCTCGCCATGGTTTTAGCGTTAAGAATTTCTCAGCGAAACTCTCGGTTTTATCGGGCCGTAGAGTTTGAGAGTTGAGGCCGCCCACACTTTTGCTTCGAATAGTCTTGAAAGTTCTGAGTTGAATATACCCTGAAAATGGAACATCAACACAAAAACAAATTAATTGCAAAAAACATAATAAATTTAAATATTTCTTTCACTCAAGATTTTAATTTTATTTTATTGCCCAATCAACTGTAGTCAACCGCACTACAGGTGTTACGTCCCCCTCATGGTGCTTAGGCACTGTGCGAGGGGGAACG
>JAQGBY010000753.1:0-37762 GCA_034698785.1 Mycogona germanica | reverse complement strand
AAGCACCATGAGGGGGACGTAACGCCTGTAGTGCGGTTGACTACAGTTGATGGAAACTAAAAAAAAAAAAAAAAAAAAAAAAAACTGTTTGCTAATAAAAGAGACGAACTTACCGAATGCGGGTTTCAAGACCAGTGAGACGAATTTGCCTGCAAGAAGAAAAATATTTTAATATAAATGCAAAAGTTGAAAAAAAAATCATTACAACGAACAAATAAACATATTTTTTTTAAAATACATAACAAAGGTAACAATTGTAAGAGAATGAGATCGATGTCGCTGCGGTTTTCCGAGGCCATCTGTTGTTTGGTGTCATATAGATAAACTGGTTGGTTAAGCTATTGTGTTTCGATCCGATGTAACGAATATGGCAGAAGAGATAAAAACACAAAAGCATAAGTCTATATTGTAAAAAGAAGCCGTGTCTGTGCATAAAGTAAGAAACCCACATGTCATTCAGTTCGCTGTAGGGAGGACAGCTGCCATTTCTGACTACGGACAGCGGTAAATTTACAGCTAACCATTGGGGGAAAACTGTCCGAACGTTGTCAACATTTCGCGAGAAGACCTATCTACCGGAGACATGGCTAAGACGTTTGAGGGACAGGTCCCGATTCTCGCAGCAGAATATTATTATTATTGAGGGACCGTGTGCACTACGTAGGTAGTACGCATGGAGTAAATAACGACAAACCGAGAGATGCTGAAAACGATGACGGTAGTTGCCGACACAAATACGAAATACGTACGCAGATGGAACGAGTAACTACCGTTTGAATATTTACTTGCCCTTCACTTCATGACTTCACTATGCTGGGAAGCTTGCACGAGACCTCTCAAGATCTTTGAAAATGAAATTTAAAATTTAAAAGAGATAGCCCGTTCCATGAATTGCGACTTCACACGAATGTGAACAGTACTTTAAAGGTGAGCTCTCTCACTCCAAATCCAAAACTTAGAGACACAGGACAAAGTCGGAAAACCGAAACAACTTCTTTAAATTGTTAGTACTCTTTGAGCGAGGTCGCATTCGTGGTGCGCGGGTTTACACCTTTAAATTTGTAATTTCCCTTTTTGCGTCTGCAGTTGGATTTCAGGCTAACCTGAATACAAATGGTCTGGGGAGGATCACCATTTCGAGGAGGAAAGCGTGAGCACGGTGGCGGCTCGACTGTGACTTATGAGGCGGCGGCCGTTTTGAAACTCGCATTTTCTTGGCCCCCCACATATATTTAGATAGGCGGTCCTATGCAAGACCTTTCTCTCGATGCCGGCGTCCTATCTCGAAATGTTCTCTCCCCGTCTTATCTTCTGCGCGGAGCACGACAGGCTCACGGATCCATTCCATCCTCCTGCTCCTCCTCCTCCTCCTCCACACCCCAACCACCCACCACCCTCCGGGTTCCAACAGATAGGACGCCGTCAAGCTGGCGGTGGGTGGTGGGTTTATTTGTTGGTAGGAAATGGGCGAACAAGAAGGGAAAAGGTGCATTTCGTGGCAAAGCCGATATAGAAGGGTGGGGATGGGGGGGACGAGTAAATGCTGCCGTTGGGATGTTAGAAAGTGATGGTTATGGGGTTGTAAGCTGCTCTGTATGGGGAGTTAGGCTAATGCCAATTACCGTATTGTCCGGCATACTAAGTGCGGCCTATGGCGGCGATAGAGCTCTTTCGAAGAATCAAAAGATCTTGGGATTTAGCGACCTACACAACGAACCCCTCCTTGCCCATTAGTGTCGGCAATTGTGAGTTGTTCCGAGACGTGCGGCCGATTGTAGTAATCAATATACAATGTCTGATACGATAGCAATTTTATTTTAAACATTAAGCTCATAACGTGTTTTGCTGTGAAAAGCGATTCGGAACACATAAAAGCTTGCGACTATTTTATTTATCGAATATGATTATCCATTTGACAGTTTTTGAAAAGAAAATTCAATTTATCTTTTTCCATTATTTTATAGGTTACAATAACCATATTTATGAACTAAACGATTTCCTTTCTTCAGGAATATTCTCATAGTTTTTCTATAGTTATCCGGCGACACAAATCAGTTTTGGTCTGAAGAGTCAACGTGACTAAAGCAATCTCTGACGCATGTTTGAAGTTCAACAAAGGTCTCGGGAGGATAATCTGGTTCATAAAAATCGGAGCAGCATCGCCTTATAAACACACCTACATGACGTCCAACCCACCCCCACACCTCCCCTCACGCATACTCCCCCTAACCCATCCGTCCCTGAACCCTCGCCATGCCAAGCCGAACAGGGAGGCGCGCAACCGTTGCAATCTGCATTTTGCCACGACACACTTAAGTACTCAAGTAAGAGCATCCAGAAATCTCCTGATTGCGGAGAAAGCGGCGTGAACTCAGAAATCGCACACCGAACAGGGGAGTGGGAGGAGGCAGGGGGTAAGACAGGAAAGTGCGAATCAACATTTTTCATAACTGCGAAATCCGCCAACCAAGCTCCCCGAAGTAAGCTCCTCTCGGTCGTCTATCCTCTTGAGGCGCGCACCAAATTCCAGCGACATTTTCTAATAAACAAATAATGTATTCAGATGAGAAATGAACAGACCTACACTTTATACCAAAAGCCCGGAGTTAGGGGACGTGGTTCGCTTTCCCGAAATATGATTAGCAATAAAACACACATAGCATATAATTGTCGCGTCTACAACTTTTAACGACCGCTTTAAGTTCAGAGGTCATAGGAAGATAGAATTAGATACGCCGAAGCGACTCACGGTAGAAAGAAAATAGTGAAAAGGGATCCAAACACTCTAAAAAAAAAAAAGAGGGGGAGAGGGATGGCTTCAACAAACGTTAAAGGATTTGTTTTGAAAGGTTTTGAAACGCGAAGAACGATCGAACTGAATGAGAGGGGGGCGTTGAAAGATTAGCGGTGGGGAGGAAAAGTCAATCGAACGTGGATTAAATTTTTGAATTGGAAGAGTAAACGTCGACTCGTGTGTATCCCGTAATCACGAGCTGAGAAAACATCCCTGACAGAATTCAGAATTTTTATTTGACAAGTGGCACTTCTCTTTTGAGATAATTAAAATATAACCATATCAACGACAGTGGTTAAACCTTATGTTTATTCAGTTATAGTTATATCTATACAAATTTTTTATATTACGAAATAAACATATTTTATCTAAGTTTTAATTAGGAGAGGCAGTAGAAAATATAATAAATATTTTTTATTTTTTAATAAGCAAATAAAAATTAGCAAATAAAAAATTATTTCTGAATGTGTGTGTCACGAAAAAACCATCACTGATTGACCAACCTACACATTTATCAGAATGAAAAAATAGCGCTAACTAAAATAAATCCCAAAAATAAAACAAGAATCTGACAAGAGTGGGATATCATTGCATTATTGCCATACTATTAATTAGTCACCAATAAATTTTCGTGATTTTTAGAACTTCGTTTTATAATTTAATAGTTTCATAAGAACGACAAGATCAACCGGATCTGATCCCCCTAACTCTCCTACGTCGGTTCAAGACCTCTTTTCCTTGCCATAAGCGCATGAGTACTCTCAACCGCGAAAGTGACGTCAGCACCAGACTTATAATTTCATTCGAAAGAAAGGCGCGTGTATGAAACTCGCTCGAAAAATTGCAGAGGTCTCGGCCGGGAATTGAGCCCGTGATCACGGCACCTCCCCATTGTCTGTCCTTGTGACAGACTTAAGCGCTGGTAAATAAATAAACAACCGTCGTCCAAAGGCAACTTACGGCTTATTCGTAAAAGCTCCCCCAGGTGCTTCACCGCATTACACATTTAACGTCCCACTGTGCCCAGGGCGCCCTCGTGTGCTCTGCGGGAAAACCTAACTGCGGGTAGCTTTTGTAGGGAAGGAGTGGCGGGGAAAGTCCGCACTACAAAGTGCAGTTCGTGGTTTATTAATTGGTAGAACGCCAACACAGTTTATCGCGCTGAGTGACCTACTTGGCCACACACAGTGAGAAGTGAACAATTTATCGGTTTTTTGGAAGCACATAAACGGTGGAAAGTGGGCAGGTTGTCGTCCTGGAAAGTTTGTCTCGTCAAGTCCTGAGACCAGCGAATTGACTAGAGTCCAGTCACTATTTGAAAACAAATTGAATAAGAATTACTTTGGAGTTTAATTTTTTTTAATAAAAAAAATGCCATTAAAAAAACGTTTGAAGATTTGCACCTGCAAAAATACAGATGGCGGTAGAGTTAATGACAATTCCCGATCTTGCCACATTTCGGTCTGATCAGTGGAAAATAAATTAAAATTATTTTTATTTATTTCCCATCACTTTAGTCACTGCACTACAGATGTTTCGGTACCCCTCTTGGTGCTTAGGCACTATGTTTTATTACATACAGATCTGGAAGGTTACCCGGCTTCGCCAGGGTTAAGAGTGAACCTGAATGAAATATTGTTAAAAAAATTGTTTAAATTTAAATTTATGAAATTAATATTTCCAAACGTTCAAATCGAAAAATTATCGTTTCTAAAAAGATCGTTTTGATTTTGTTTTTTAGTGATGCTAATTTATTTTATTTTTTATATTATGGTTGATTTGTAAGAACTTTTTAAATTCTAATTTATTGAGAAATACTGAAAATCGAGATATGAAATATCGTCGCTAGACAACTGCTGTGAGGAACTATCTGCAGGTAAAATTTTATATAATTCCGTTAAGCCGTTCGTAAGTTATGTCCCGAAAGGACACTTTTAACTTCTGTTTTATAACATAAGAATATAAAAAATCATATTTTGCAACAGTGAGTTTCTCAACGCATTCCGTAAACATTTAAATTTCTCATCGAATATAAAACGAAAATGATACTCTACAAAACAAACAAAAATTGAGCAATAACCCCAAAATCCTTTAAAATTATGTGCCAAATCGGTACATCTGCTGAACTCTGACTTCTAGATCGACCACAACCCATGGCTCAGCTTTAGTCTGTAGAAAAGGGGGGAAATTGGTAAATCGCTTGGAGGGAATGTAAAGGTTCATCTAGATAACGATTCCCAATATACACTATGCAAGTCAAGAGAGCGCGATAGAGAGTGCTAGGATATTTAGCGTTCGCCGAATAAGGGTAGAACTGTGTGGGTATAGGAGGGGGTAAATGGAATAGTGGATCGAATAGTATCATCGAAACCATCTCCAATCAGGATTCGGTGATTGACGCGCGCGCACGTCGTTGGAGACCAGCGATTACCGCCGAACCCCCTCTCACCCACCCCTCACTACTCCCATCCCTTAATTAAGGATCGCTACCGTCATTAGCAACAACTTCCACTACATTAGCAACAATTGACGCAGTGCGATATGACGATAGATTTCGGGGGTCATTCGAAATGGCAGCCTGACGACCTCTCCGTAGTGAAAATGGACGGCCCTGGGCAACAAATATAAATGGCTGACTACTTCAATTGACGTGCCAACGTACCCGACCATCTAGGCGCGTAAGAGCTCAAAGTAGCAGCAACAAAGTCAAGATCAACTTTTCTTAGTCTTTTCCTGTTAGTCATCTGGAGCCTGAGTTGTATCAATGGATACCACAAACATCCATTTTCTACAGATCACCAATGGGTATCAAAATCTACTAATATCTACGAGTATAAATGATGTGTAAAGGATGCTGGTAGGTCCTTAGCCTAGGTCCAATAGCCATTCGAATTATTCAAATTCTCGCAAACCAGAAGTGCTGACCAGCAATTAATTAACAATCACGCTGCATGGAAACATATTAAATCATAAAATGGCTGCTAGAAAATGGATCAATGCCGCTAGAAAATAGGTAACATTAAATTGAAGCACTCACAGAAGCCGTCAGACCTCATTTGGGTTCCATTAAATAATAAAATAACTCCCAATAAAAATCACTTTACATGTAAAAAGAAATTTATTTTATGGAATTGAAAAGAATCACTGATTAGTCAGTCCACCTTCGCCGGATGGTCGGTATTCATTCGAAGTGAATACAAATTGGAAAATGAACTGACATGATACGTATGAGTCCGAACACGCCATTATGATTCGACCGAGATTCGTTTCATTCATTTGGTGTGGGCGCGCCATAAATTAAATCGTCGTCGCCTACAAATCCGGACCCAACAATAATGTCAGCGAAGGTTTCATCCAGGGCGTGGGAGCGTTTGTTATGTCAATTGTCTGACGCCTCGTTGACACGAAATGAATAAATTTCATCAGCGAGAAAGTCGACCGCTATCTCTTTCTCTTCATACATGCACAGGCGTATAGTGGAGCGGCCAGCGATTCGATATATCGATCACGCAAGTCATTTCCGACCGCCCAAGCAACCTATTCCATCAGCGTCCAAAAGGCATTATCTCTCGACCGGAAGCGGTGTCGAGTCCGAGTAAACAGCCGCCCATCGCCAGAGGGCGCTTAAGCTCCCGTGCTGGGGGCACGGGAATCAGTCACTGACCGGAGAATCAACGGTTTGGTGTCAAATAGATTAAGGACGTGACACGTTTTAATTTATTCTTGTTGACTTTCTGTTTTGGCGCCGGCTCATTACGGTAAATGAGTCGTCGTGCATTTGCTTGACTCCAATCCAGAAGTTGCCATCGGAACAACAAGCATATATTAAATAGAAAACAAGATTCAAGTGTGCCGAATGGAAACAACATTTAAACCATCGATACTAATAATAAATAAGACCGACTGTGACTCGGCGGTCCCGAGTTCGATTCCTGGCGCGGGCTCACGAAAATTTCGATCCCGGGGTACTGGACGTGCCCCTCGCTTAGTGCTTAAACACAACACCTGTAGTGCGGTTAACTGCAGTTGATTAAAAAAATAATGCCACACTTAAAATTGGTAGGTCTGGTAGATTTAGTTTTTTTTAAACAAAATTTAATTTAAATCGAGAAAGGGCGAATTCCG
Source organism: Mycogona germanica (assembly GCA_034698785.1). Taxonomy (NCBI): domain Eukaryota; kingdom Metazoa; phylum Arthropoda; class Diplopoda; order Chordeumatida; family Chordeumatidae; genus Mycogona; species Mycogona germanica. Next base: position 30,843 of record JAQGBY010000753.1, on the reverse strand, counting down.
GACAGCCCCGAATGAAAGAGACGAACACGAGTGGTGAACCCGTCTTTTAAAAATAATATTTGACTAATATAGCAAATAGTACGACTCGTCGTAGCTCAGTTGGTCTAGCGACTGACCGTGATCCCGGGGTACTGGTCGCATAGTGCCTAAGCACCATGAGGGGATGTAACGCCTGTAGTACGGTTATCAAACTTACGGTAACCATAACGGTAACCAACATATTATTAAATAAAAGTGAAACGTCTGCTAATAAAATGGAGATGTTAATTCTGATGATGTTGTCAATGGATTAAAAATCGAGCAAGCATTTTAAGTAAACGAGTGCTACACCAGTGACATCAATTTAAATTGAATCGCGAATGCCAGCGCGACCACCACAACATTCACAGTCTGTCCCATGTATCCAGCATCGAATGTCCACGCGTCAGTGTCCACCGGCGATCCTACCACCGGACCAAATGGGATCTTTTTGCAAAGAGAGATAGAGATTGGCCTCGGCGACACGGAACAAGCAATATTGCTCATATATATATATATATATATATATATATACGAGTACGCGTTGGCTCTTCCCACCCGAATCGAATCCCATCTCGCAGCAGAAACACACGAGACACAGATCGACTGTTGGATAAGCGAGCGAAAGGAAACGGAAGCCCAGAGCTAGTCACGTACGTGGACTACAGGCTTATACGCTACACTCGCTATACATGGCGGCTTGGAGCTCAAACCCCTCCTCCCCCCGATGCCCGAGGAGGGGAATGGATGGGGGCCTGAGGTATCAGCAGTGGTGGTGAAACTGGATTTACCGCAAACATGAAATATTAAAACCCATTTAACATTTTTAACTTCCTGTCAATGGTTGGGAATATCACATTCGAAAGATTCACAAGTTCCTGTAACATTGCTGAAAAACACCAATAATTATTATATGCCTTTTAGACAATATTTGAATATTGAATTAAAATTGTTAATATTTCATATAATCATATAAATGCTACACCAAATTATTATATAGAATTTTAACAATATAGCTCAATGATCACTGATGGTTTGGAGTCATCTTTAAAATTCAACGAATTATTCGCTTTACTTCAAAAATTTATTTTATTAATTATAAGTGGTCTAAACGATTTTTGAATGTACCGTTTTGAGTGAGTTCTTTCGAATATCAGAACAGTTTTATTGGAGGACATTTGTATTCCGTATCCACATTTTTATGGAGGATTACAAATGATTAAGTTATCTCGACTGACGCGCCCACCACTATTTGATCGACACTGCACCAGAGAACGCCAACAGAACAGTTGATCCGACAGAAACGCCGCACTGGATATATACTATGCCCTTCCCCGAACTGCACAATACCGGATCCAGAGACGTAAATGTATACCTCACTCGCTCCCGAAACTCATCCTCAATAAATGACAAAAGCCAAAAACAACGGTGCATATGTTGTCAGGGCCTGGATGATGTTTTGTGAAACAGGGACAGAATCAACTTGGTGCCAACGATATAGACTGCGATCGGCAAGCTCGAACACATCGCGGGCCGCAGATCTCGGAACTCTGAAGATGTAGGCCGGTTCATCATCTCCGAGCTACTCAGAAGACCAATTTCACCAAAGTTGTCTTCAGCTCACAATGAAACGAAACCCTTTCATCTACAACGCAATTTAGTTGAGAAAACGCAGGAACAACCAAAATACTAAGTTGTGCTATCAATTTGCCAGCAGAAAATTGCGTCATGGTTGATCAACCCTTGTCAAGCGATCTGCATATTCGTGGCATTTTCATAACCAACATGGGTACAATGTACAACGTTCAGTTGCTGGGGCGGATCAGAAAGTGCTCGAGATGGATTCGCTTTAGTATTTCCCCGTAATAGGATAAAAATAGACACCCCTCGTCTCGTTCCAAGGTTCTCCTTGTCGGATGCGGCGGATCACTAAGGGGGAGCAGGAGACCGGGTGTCGGCTGACGATAATGCCACATAGTAGGCTTGCAAGCACAGGTGTCATTGTTACAATCGAATCCGTGGACGTCTAATGGAAGACGCTCCCGTCACCGTTCAAGCTCAACGGAAAACACACGAAAGCTCCCAAGAAATACGAGATGGTTTAGACGCGTCCAATATCAAAGTGCCACGATCATCTTGAGACCCACAGCCAACAAGTCAAAAGTCTTGAACATTGTAGCCGGATTTAAGAGAATATGAAAATCCTTTACATTTTCGATCATCTTCGGAATGCACGAGATAGTTATGCTGAGATAGGAGAAACCTAACGTCAATGATGACGACAATGAGCCAGTTCTTAACCGTTCTTCATCCTAATAATGTCCTAATGTCATGATTCCTCAGCATTGTGATTATTACCACGTCGTTACATAACTGTATTTTTTGTAACCGGTTCTTTTAAAACGTGAGATTCATCCTTACATCATAACTCCTCGAGATTACGATTAATACCAAACGTCACATAACTTCAAAGATTCTGTAAGTTTGGAACTCACTGGAATATATTTACTGTACTATATCCATCGTATATCCAGTCTCCTTCAACAAAAACAAAAACCCTAGGCGACTTGAATTCACATCTACAAGCTTGTCTTTTTCATATTTCACAATTGATACCGCATCACACCCAAACCCAACTTTTGGTCGGGCAGACACTCCGAAATAGGATCCCCACCCAGAAAGCATTTGAGTAAGCAAAAGTAGTCTGTAAGTCTATAGACAAGCTGAGCCAGTAAGACTATATCTCTGTTTTGGTATATGACAGCAGGCTGACTGCAAGAATCGAGAAAGCAAAATAAAAAATCATGATGCATTTACTTAAAAACCCTTTCCCTCAGCTAAAGTGGCACACTGGTGCGGCAAATGAAGAGTGACAAGCGAAACATAAGCGAGGCCCCACGACCCGGGAATTGGACCATGAATGATGTGGCAGCGCCATCCACCGTGCGCCGTACGGATGTAAGGTTAGGTGGTCCACCGAGTGCCACCGGTTCGCGAAGAGTCACGACTAACGGATCGAACCAGGTGAAGCGAAACACACAGGAAACACCGCAGCTGCGGCGCAACGGGTTCGAATTTAAGAACTTTTAACTTTTTTTAAAAACAAGTTTAGGGAGTTAGTATTCAGAGACGTGGGGGGTCGATCACATGCGAGAATTGGGGTGCATTGAATACTTTGATAGTTGGACATCAGTTGACGATGCAGCGAGATGACACAGAATATTGTGTCAGAAGTTGGTAAGTGGTGTTAATGCTACAATCCTCGATATAGGTAATAGGTAAATTGCAATGCCACCTTGTGATAAAGCCACGTAAGTTTCAACATTAGAATCATAATTTTTCTTTTTCAGAAACGAAATTAGTTTCTCAATTTCAGACGAATGATTTCCACGTGTATTCTGGAGGTAGTAAAAAAATTATGTTTATCGAAACAAGGGCAAAGATGGACTACCATACATCGATATATCTCATCCACCAGAGGGCGTTTGCACAGTGTCTCCAAAATAGGTTAAAGCTGATCATAGGCGAACCCCCAGGTGTCGGTTGTCCTTCATCACCTGTTGGTTTCGCTTAGTGGTGGTGGTGGTGGTGGTGGTGGAGGGGGGACGTTACAGTGGCAGCCGCCATGGTAAACACCAATTAATAAGTTCACTTGTTGGGCACAGATAGTGCACTGGTGATGGCGGTCCCCCTTCTCTGCGATCTGCACTGCGCATGCGCGGCTGGCATGGCGGGGGTGGAGCGGGGCCGGAAAAGGAGGGGGTTAGAAAGAGCGAGAACGCCACAGGAACGCGGATTCCAATTCCCCCAGAGCGGGGGCACGGGAGCAGGAACGTGCTCGGATTGCGCGAACGGATCGGATGGAACCCGAAGGCGACAAACGAGCTAGCTGCCTTTCCGACTCGCACCAGCGCTGCCAGATAACTCCACACTTAGAAACCAGCAACTCCTACTACGGTACCTTTAGTGAAACAAGCAATCAATCTGACAGGGGAAATATACAAAATGAATCTTATCCTACATTAAATATTCAGGAAAAGGAAACGACAGCCGCCTTTCTGACATCTGACTGCAATATAGCCCTTTACTTCAAAATCGGTAGATTTTACTTAATACTTTATTGATTAAATGCATCGAACGGCATCGTATATAAAATTTTATTTCGTATTATCCATCTCGAAGCATTATATAAAAAATGTAAATGTCAACTACGTTGAAGTGATACCTTAGTGGCTTACAGTATCTAACACATGGTAAAAAATATTATCCGGGATCCGGAGTTCGATTCCCCGAGTACGATAATAAAATATTACAAACGAAAGTCCAAGTGTAATCGTCTTTCAGGCAGATACGCTCTCCTCCAGGATATTCCAATGGATTTATAAATCATAGTCATGTGGACCACCGACAAAAAAATATGAAATATTTCGCCGAGATCAATCGTAAACAGCTTGCGGGTTACGCAACGCTGAATCCGATTTTTAGTTTTTTTCCCTTCCTCCGCGAATATCTCCACAAATCTACTAGTGTTATTTCGAAAATATGCTTCGAATATTAATGTATCCTAGACATTAGACGGGGATCGGGCTAACCGCTGCGAGTTGCCTCGACTACGATCCGGCTTGATGGATGCTTGGTGCTGCGCCATAACTGAATTGCCAAACGTAAATCACCTGCAAATGGAGCTGCAGGCAGGCGTTGCAAACGAGAGCTTCGAACGAGACGAGAGAAGTGTCACATGATTTCCGAAAACTATTCAAACCTCGTATTAACAATAAATGAAGAGTTTCTATAAAGAGAAACAACAAACCACCACCAAAAATATTTAACTAAAACCCAACAGAGAGATGCAATCGACTATGCACATGTACATGCATTTTGAACAGAGTTTTCCATTCAGTCTAGTCTGGTATATTTATTTCATCACCAACCCGATCTAAAACAAAACGAGCCCATCTAGCTTAATATCCATTGCCATGAACAACGTAGGTCCATTTGTGCACCACAGATCTCTCAAATTTTACGACATTTTTCATCGCGCCTCCTTGTTCTTAACAAAATGACGTCAACAACCCATGGAGCATCGTTCTACCAAGCACATGACTCGCTGCGAGAGAGCTCCGACCAGGCCACCGATAAAGATACGAGACGAGAGATTGCCGTGGCGGGACAGCTCTCGTCTCGAAATCTAATCCAACCCCACGTTGCTCGCAACGGCCTGTTGCGTGGTTGGCGCACCACCCCCTGCCCCGCCCCCGCCCCCAGTCATCCCCCTCTGCTCCTCCCCCCACGTCGGAGGCGGTAACTGTGCCGTACGCGGTAAAATCGCTATTGCACATGTAAATAGCACGTGACCTGCTCCTGGTATATATATATGGTGGTGGTGGTGGTGGGCGGGTTGTTGTGTGTTGCAATGGATGCTCGCCATTGCTGCTGCGCTGTACGATGATCGGGAGGATCCACCGAGCAATGGAAAATGGTGGAAGAGGAGGAGGAGGAGGTTGGGGGGGGGGGAAATGGCTGCCGCGTGGCAACAAAATGAGATACGAGATTAGAATTGGGAAGTGGAGCGTGCCTGGGGGTGCTTAGCTTCGAGGGAGGGGTGGTGGTGGTGGTGGTGTTGGTGGAGGGGGAGCAGGGAAGGACGCTATATGGCTGTGTGTACGTGCAACAAGTCAAGCGAGGAGATGAGGGGGTGGGGGAGGTTCCCCGGGAACGTAGGGGGTAGGGGGTGGGGATAGGGAGAGAGAGAGAGAGCGTGATGGATGGAGTACATGCGCAAGGCTGACGAGGGTCGGCCTCGAAGTGATGTCAACATGTGAAAGGGTGGAAAAAGCTATCCGTGATATCCAAACACGGGGGTCCAAAATTAAATTTTCGGATGAGTTGTGGGTGACACCGGCATCTAGCGCTGAAATCTGAAATATCATCTTTTTTGTTTTGATCGATCAAGTAAAACCATAATGAATAGAAATAATTGATATGGATTTTGTTCTGTTTAACTTTAAGATGTAAAAGGATGGAAAAAGATCCGCATTGAAATAGACCATCGCTTTACAAGATCCTGGAAACTTCATAAAATCAAATTATTTATACAATAAACTATTTATAGAATCTATAGTAGGATATAATGTCCTTAGATAAATAAATGAATGATTTATAGCATAGATAAAACAAATAAAACACAAGATCTGACATGAAACTCGTTCCAGTACCTTCCGAACATCACAAGAGTACTCCTGAATCAAACAAATCATGTCTCGTTCAATAAATATATATTCAGGCTCGCGACTTTCGATGAAACGGCGCAATTCGGAAATATTTAAGAGAATCGACGAGGCGTACATGCATTACAGATCGTTACTTTCTAACTGTTGCTTGAACAGGATACCAGGCCGTCAGCTTTATTAACGAGGCGAAATTGTGTTTGGACCCCATGTGTGCTACGCCGGTGACGCCAAATTGAGTTTCACCTTGATGTACTGGCAGGCCCAGGCATAAATCACTTCAAATAAAAGTTGGTTTACGTTTTGCCTAAAAATAGCCTTTATTTATGTGCCGCAGCGGATCGCCTAGGGATGGAGGACGAGGTTTTGAATTACATTTTTTTTTCACTTTCCAGGCTTTCGAGAAGCGATGTGCTCCCTATTGGCTTTACAGCACCATGGCCACCAACAATAATCAAGTCTTAGATCCATACGCCATCTAGCTGAATGGTGGCTAATATAGCGAATACATTGATAGAGTATGGAATGCACACTTTATATGGATAAATTCAACATTCCAAATATCAGGAATAATAAATGCAGCAATGATTTATTTTTAACAATCGATCAATTGACATAAATAAGGTGCTCATTTTATCAGAAACTTAACAATTTCAGGTTTTCAGTAAATGACAACACAATTTCAACTGAAATACGACAATACAAATCTCAAATCGTCTTGAAAGAAATTGAGGCGACACTTCTTCCAACATGCATTAGAAAAAGTGGCGCGGCGTTCAATCAGCCAATGTGCGCTCGGTCTGAGTAAAACGCGTGTGAAATCGCGAAAACGCAGCGACGATCGCAAAACGCATGTCAGGAGTGGTGGAGGGGGGTGTGGGTTAGGCCATGGGTAGGCCATTATAAACGGGCGGTGGCTTACTTCAAACCTTCCTCGCCCACTCTCCAATTCACACTATTTCGTTAACTCGGGCGCGACGCTCAACCGACCAGAAGCAATTTTTATAATTGGCGCCAGCGCGTCTGCAGGCAATTGGCTGGGCCGACGCGACGCTACCACATCCATTCCTCCTCCCCCAACCCACCGACAACAAACAACAACAAACGCAATAACGAACAAAATGTGCCGCCGACGAATAAACTTCTCCCCGACGACACGACGCTAGATCGAGACCCACTCCGGCCGAAAAGTTAACGCCCCCTTCCCTCTTTCCTCCCATCACTACCACCACACCATCACCGCACACACACACACTGTCCTCAATTACTTAACCGACCTTTGGAGAATTGGCGACGACGTCGGGGAGATCGTGAGCCTGTTACTTGGCAACGCTGTCCTGACGTTGACGTCAATGGCGGCCGCCTTCATTTATTGGAACGGCCGGGCGGTGCTAAATGGCGGCCTAGTTAAATGACACTGGCGCTAACTGACAGTGGCGCTAAACGAGACTTCAGATGGGGGACAACCACGCTGTATAACAGCACAGCAATAAGTAATTGGGTCCTACGAATGGAAACTAAAAATAGTACAATATATGCGGATAACGAAAAGAATCAATGGAGCTGAAGCGGCTCACAAGTTTAGAACCTCGGGCATGAGAAAGACTGACTCTGAATACACATTTTCTATTTTCATTACTTATCAAATATTTACCGGAAATCATCTTATGCTTCACGATAAATAGGCGATCTATTCCATTGACAGATACAATAGGAATTTATTATTAATATGTACAGTTTGTTCGTTTGAAACAAAACTACTGATATTTTGCTAAACAATTTCATTTTCTTAAATAAATTCTTGGGATTTTCGTATCATTCTAATAAGCGGCAGATTATATTATCAACATATTAAATGATCATTATTTTCATAGCATGTATTCCTTTTAATCGTCATTTCTCAGATATAATATTAGATAGAATAACCTCTGTTCCAGGCGTCTTATACAAGCGCAGTTTAAATGTTGTCTTAATTCAAAATCCAGACATCTATAATACTGCATATTAAAAATTCAATATTTGAAACAAATTAAAGTGGTAATTCAATGCCTTTTTCTTAAGAAATCTGCCGAGGAAGTGTGTATTTTTTTTATTAACGCTTTAAATAATTCTAGGACATTTCAAGGTCATTTCAAGGGCACATTCTACTCAAAATACGCAGCTGACATTCCGATCTTATATTAATTGTATGCGCATCGACGAGGCCTGGCCAAATCGCTAGCACAAAGTTTAGCTCCAGTGATGTCTAGCCGTCCAGTCGTTTAGCAACTGTGCCGTCCAACCATACCCAACACGAAGCCGACCGCTCCGATCATCCACCAACCCCCCTCACCACCACCTCCCCACAAAACGGTTAACACTCCGCGCCCCCAAACCAGAACTATGGGGGCGACGTAGGGAAGTGCGCGCGTCCGCAATCTCGGCTTCGAAAAACGTCGTCGACCGACACAAGAAATTCAATTAGAAATTTCGCCGAGAGAGACGATGGAGCCGGGACGAAGAGATGGATGGCGGGGGCCAAGCGAGATACCCCCCCTCCCGTCCCATCACCATCACCACCACCACCACTACCACCACCGCCAAAACCACCCTCGTACCCGGCGACCCCACTAGGCAAGACCACCATCACCACCGTCGACTCTTGCCACCATATTGCCTGCAAACAGGCGCGCACATACATGCACATACAAAAGATAGAGAAAAAAAAACAAGATCGGGCCGGCAGCTGCTCTGATACCACCCAACACGAAAAACAATTGTCTCAGATTCCGAAATGCGAAAGTTCCACCCGTCAGCAAGGAGCGCCCCCTCCCCCACCTCATCTCGTTTCCTCCGTCGCTTTCGCTCTATATCTCTCCATCGGATGAAACTGACCTTTGGCGTTTTTCGCGAAATTGCATTTAGTTTGTCTTACTTCCAACTCAACTCTCGGCCTACATCATTTCGTGGCTTGGCGCAAATCGGTTTACGTTCCCGCACAAACAAAATAAAGAATTGCGGTATTAAACGGGACACCCAAAAATGAGTAGCCAAAAATCGAAAAGCGTTCCATTGTCGAAGCAGCAGGTTGAGATAAAATTAATTTTAGTCATTTTAGTGATAATATATAAACACTAACTATTTATAATTATCTCAGTCGATAATAGAAACGTTACTTTTCTTTCAGACGCTCAATTTCTTTCAGAAACCTTTGTCTCTATGTTTCGATCAACATTCGATAATGATATTTTTATCTTATGCTGCTGAATAATACATTATGTATGCTGCCAGAAATAATTATTAACGTTTATTGTCAATATTTATTTTAGGGCGAGAGGCAAGCCGGGGGCAGCAAAACATGCAATGCACTGCTGCATTGCAGGAAAGCTAACGCACGATAATGTCTTCGCAAGAGACAAGGGAAAATTCAACTAAAGACGAAGATTGTTACAACTATCGATATTTCGACAGCCGAGGATGTGTGGTATGCTTCCATAGGCAGACATTCGCGAGATCGACCAAATAAAGAGCGACAAAATCAAACAAAAGAGCATTTAAATAAGGACCACAATTTACACCCAGACTGTGGAAGCGTCGTCTTGTTAATGAGTGCGGGATCTGAAATATTTTGTCTTCCCCCGACAGTCATTATACAAAAAGACTCTTCGGGTTCGGGTCAAGACATCATGCCAGGCGCGATGCAAGCCCGGATCCTCATTGGCCGCGATTATCGGCGGACTAAGCTAATTAGCGGCTAGGCAAGCGGAAAAATCGTTTACTCGCGGATGGAAGAACCCGCGAATTCGCGACGCCCGCGCCCGACGGCGGCGGCAGCGACGGCGGCCGGGAAAAATTAACCGTCGTCGGGTCGACCGTTGAGAAAAATTCCGCGTCAACACGGACGTTAAACTCAATCGTGCTTCATTTAGATAAAAGTTGAATTTTTACGGCGGAGCAAACCAACTAACACAATCAATTTGGGCTAGCCGTGGTGAAATAAAAATATTTTCTACTCAGGCCCGCCTCTCTCTATCCTCCTAAGAGAAGGCGAATTTTTGGAAAACGAATCTATATATACATAAATGAATGTATGCGAGTATGTGTGTCCTTTATAGACTCGAAAACTACTGTACCGATTTCGATGATTTTTAAAAAAAAACATTGGTCAAAGTCCCGGTCACATTGTTACGGAAACAAAAATGTCTAGACATCATCAGATCGCAACAACCGCGATCCCCAAACCTGGACTTCCCTGAAAGGCGAGGTGTGCTCCCCCACTCACTCAGAGAAACCTTCAACTATCTTCTCTCTTTTGTTCTTCTCGCTGAGACGTGGCCCAACTACTCGTGACCCAACTACGATAAATTAAATCTCCTAATTAGCTTTCATACGACGAAAAATGGATCTCTCAAATTGTATCTACATTCAAAATTCTAAAGAAATTTTGGCAGATTGATCTATTTCAATACATGTATCGACAAACATTCAAAATACAGTATATGAATGGTGAATTTAGAAGAACAAAATAAATCCCTTCAAAGTATAAGTATCTACTTGTATAACAGATCCAGAACAAAATTTGCTCGTACAAGTGTAATAGAAATGAACTAAAAATAGCGTTTAACTGGAAGTTGGTATTCTACTAAATAGGAAAATGTCAGATGGCGATGCGTTGTACATGTACAGCTTCGCTTTTGAAACGCGAACACGTCACATTCATACAAAAGACGTCAAAGATGGTAGGTAGGCGGACTAGCTCGGAATACAGGCCAATGTTGATGGTGTTATTTTTAAAAGACGAATTTTGGGGATTTTCAGAGAAAAATAATAATCACAGTTGACGGGTGGAGGCCACGGTCTAGAGACGAGAGAGATAGAAGAAAAAAACGAAGGAAACGAACGGGTCGAACAAAATGCGCGCTAACAGATAAGAGGATGGTGGTGTGGGGTGGCTGAGGGGTGGAGTGGGATTTGACGAACACTTGTAAGAAGATGGTCTCGGTATGCCGCGGAGATAATACAGCGGGAGGCGCGCCTTTTTCTTAAGACGTGGGTGGGTGGAACAATCGCCGTCGTTTTTCGCGGCCCACCCCAGTCACATTGAGAACCGAAGCGGCCACCGCACCCCAAAATGAAGAGAATGTCAGCAGATTCTTTTCTTTAAAGTTTAGTTACGAGAGCTTTTCTCCTTCACAATACGATGATGTGCCAAACCACATCGTTCGCACTTGGTGAACGTTTAGTCAGCCCTATTTTGTTGTGCACATTAAAAACAATTCTAAAAGGTTATTACCTAAACTTTTTGAAAAATTAACGGTTAGTTCCACATGCAATTCAGTTTATTATTTTTATTTATGGAAGCTCGCCAGCTCGTCAACGATTTTCTACGGCTTTGTCCTGTGTTTGTTCACTGATGCTTAAACAAGATATCATCGTCGATTTTTACATAATTTTCGTTTGTGGTTATTTTAAGGCGCTGCCTGTAGTAACCATTACTCGAATCATATGCCTTATTATTATTAGGCTCCACAGATGTTTAACATACATCTAAAAAAAACCACAATAACATATCTAAAAATACAACTCATCATTTTTTTTAAATTAAAAACAAATAATTAGATCAAACTTAATATTTGCAATCAATACAAAAGAACTGAATAGATGAGTAGCTTGAATTAAAATAAACAATATGCTCTTAGGGGAGTGTTGCGGTGAAAGTTAATCATAACTATTCGACTAAAGACGATATTAAATAAGCCTAAAGAGAATTTTGCCGGCCCATTGTCGTCATGACGACATTGTCTTTCGTGAGGTGGAACCGATATTAGTTCGAAAGCGGCTCGAGCTAAGATGAAAAAGAGAAAGAAAATAGCGCTTGGCAATACAACGATCAATAAATATTTCGATGTGTGCGTGTGGGTTTGGGGTGGGGAGAGTAGGGTAGTAGTGGGTGGTGTGGAGCGAGGCGAAGCACAATCTGAAGAAAATTGCCGGTAATTTAGATGTTCTTACAGTTAAGACGAAGAGCGCAAAATAGAATTACGGCGCATTCGGTGTGTGCATAGGGGTGGAAGAAGTGAGGGGTGGCCGGCGGAGAGCGAGTCGTAATGATGCTAAATCCACCTTTCCGAAGAAATAAGGCGAATAACAGAAAAACGTAGGTGCGAACAACAGAAGAAATGAGTAAGACGGCGATTGCCTGGGAATTATGGGAATTAAGGGATGCGGCAGTTACGCGGGGGCGTAACAAAAGTTCACGAATCGCCCGCAACAAAACACCGCAAAAGTTACAAACGCAATCCATAATGAAGAGATATAGATATAATCCTACCACCAAAATTACAAGCATCGCCTTAAGCATCGTCGTCGATTCTCCCAGTTGTGTCCTGGGTTTGCCGGGCTTTGCCCTTTCTTAATTTATGCAATCAATATTTGTATGAAGTTAAAGTCAGGGTCATTCTAACAAAATACTTTTTTCATATATTTATTTTTCATCATTTCTTTGTCGCTATTAGTATGTCAAAAACAAATATCATGTAGTTAATTAAAATAGTCTCTCATTTAAGGTTTGACGCAATGGAAATGTAATTTTGTTTGGGTCTAACACGTTGCGAAGTCTCCATGGTACTAATTTAGAATTTTAAAACGCATGTGGGTGTTACGCCAACCAAAATGACATTTACCACGGGGCCCAAACGTGAAATGATCGGTTGATTAAAACTAGGCTTCAGAAATCTCAAGATTTCATTTCGAACCGCCGAGTCCCCCCTCTCATAGTGCCGAAGCACTAAGAGGGGTACAGAAATCCCTGTAGTGCAACGACTACACTGATGTGAAATAAAAAAATTAAAACCAACAAAGAAGCGTTGTTCCCAGGTATCAAGTGAAAGAAACTATTGGTTAAGTTACACTTGTCGGATTTGCATGACTTCGATAAGATTGCGACATATTTGTTTTCGCAATTTACACGTCCTGAAGAACCTGGACAATCTAGATTATTTTCTCAACTCTGGTGTCGGATCGTTCCCGGAAAACAAAATGGAAAATTGTGCCTCCTCGCAATTCTCCTTTAGAAGAAAAAAAACTCGCCTGCCGCGTGTATTATATTGGCACACGAGCACATAAACACGTCGCACCGGCTATAATATATGCAAACACCAGACTCTTATTAATGCGGGCAGCATATATTTATAGTCACAATGGCGTCGCCTATACCGATCCGAAAACCGCGTGTTCCAAGTACTTGGTGAAACGGATCCTCCGAGGACCACCTACTGACGTTGAATTGAAACTAAAAACAAACTGCAGCGCCAGGGATGTTATTCCAACATCATAGGGGCGCCTGATTTGAATATCGAATTCATCTGACTCGCCATATACAATTTACAGGTAATTATTTAGTTGCCAAGAAAGTTATTCTTTTTATCACATAGACGAAGTTTTGTCTGACATTCTCCTGGTTTGTTAATAACAAACCCGATAAGGTTAACCCTTATTCAGAGCACATTTTCGGGGCTACATTGAGCGAGAATTGTTCTAAGACTCGGGTCTCACAGGATATGCGTCGGTGTAATATGCATAGCGAGTTCGCACCAGTATGTGTAGAAGCCAGTAAACCCCCGTGTCCCACTCACACACGAATTTTAATTAAAAAATATACCTTCAACAAAAGTGGGACGTACACGGGGGTGGAAACCTCGCCACCAACAACGACCAACTTAAAATCTACATAACACATTGAAACGATTCTGCCAGACCCCACAACCATCGAATCCACAGACCTCACTTCTCTGTTCCAACCAGAACAGTTTCGTAACAACGGATCAATGTGTCGGAGTTGGTGAAAACTGAAGATGATCTGAAGTATTCAACGTTAAGGCGTCAGGGCTTGTCTTAGGCTGCAATGTGCTAGAAAGCTTCCACACTTCAGAAGAAAAAAATCCTATCCATTTGGCCGAGTGCCAGATTAAGAAGTGAAACAAGCGTGAATCAATCATTTATTTTAGCAAGCGAATTACAAAGGTTTCTCTAGATAACGAAACTTCGTCTGTGGCATTAAGCCAAACGAAACGCCAGACAATTTTTCGAAAGTGTTGACACTTTATCTCATCGTGTGGCCCGTCTCTTCAGAAATTTAAACAAAATGTATCAATATCCGAAAATGCCCAACTAACGAATTTTACCAGAAACAGCGAAGAAAAAGAACCAGAAAATCAAAACCGAACTCGTTCTTTCGTAAGGAATTGAGGATTAACACAGTTTCCCAGAACGACATCGCCCACCCCCGGCGAGGGGACGAACATGACGCAGTAATGCAGTAGATTTCGGCGCAGTGAAGTCAACTTATCACCTATCCAACCATCCTCCCCACCCGCCTTTCAACAACCCCTCCCTATCCAACCAACGCACCCCATACACACACCTCTTCAGCCTGCAGTATAACCAAACTCCACATTATCCTCCCACCCCCTCGCCATAAAGTGTCTAAACCAAAAACCTTTTTTGCAAAAGCATCTTTTTCCAATAACAAAACACGCTTTTCTTCGAACCATCCCCTTACACTCTTCTACCCTCCCGACTTCCACCCCATATACCCCACTTCTATTGACGACGGGTAAAAAATCGCAAACGCATCTCGTCATGAAAGACACGTCTCCAATGTCCTTTCGCGCCCTCTCACAGCATCAGACAAAACGATAGCAAGAAACGGCCAGAACCGTGGCGCAAATTGTGCGTCAACACTCGATCAGGACAATCCGAACGTCCCGTCCCTTCATAGTTCATCCAGGCAGAAATGAAATCTCGCTCAGACGACAATTTACGCGTCATCTGGTGTCCTCGGAGGTCCTGAATGCAGGACTGGCGCTAATCTTTGGAATAAGTCGTTGGGTGGTGTAAAAAAGGGGGGTTGATCGAATTTGCGCTCACCACGGTGACGCGTGCTGACGTTTGCAAGTTACTCGGCACCGGGGGTTTTATGAAGTTGTTTATCGAAGCGATAGATGGACGAATGACGAGCGAAAAATGAAGAACTTGGGGGTACGGGGGTGCTAACCAGATATAGACAGCAGTGCCATTCTTCGAGGAGGGGAACCCAATCCAGATTGATAAGCGCGCCAGGTGGCAATACACTCTGCTCGACTCTCTCAGTTAAATATTCTGGGGGTGTCGTCTACCGCCACCTACCGGTAAAGAAGTGTGACGTCTTCCTCCGCCGTTTAGACCAAATTCAATGGAGAAAAAAAATGACTGGTGAAACAGTTGATGGACAATGATAATTATTCAATCACCGATGTGGACCGTGAGAGAGGGTGGAGGGGATCTGTCCACAATCGCATACCTATCTTCAAAATAGGTCACACATTTGAAGCAAAAAAGAGCGCTCACTTTCCAGGCTCTCTCTCTTCATCACCAAAGAAAAAAAAGACTCACATTCGCGGTTTCTCCGATTGAGGCGCTACGATCGAGGATCTCCAGGATATTGGAATTCGGCAAGCTCCGCGATTCGGCGCGGCGTCGGACCAGAAAGAGAGCACCGACTGCGATAATAGCTCGATAAAAAAAGAGACGGGAGATCGGTACACCGTGCGGGGGATGATGAGTTTTTCATCGCGACTACCCCCGCTGTAGGCAGCATCGAAAAGTAGACCTGTACTATTATATAATGCATAGTCATAGTTGGTGGAGGACCGACCGACTACAACCGAACCGCATCTAACTCCATCAATGACTCTCAATGAACCGCACTCACACTCCAAAAAGCAACTTCATAATTTTAATATGTAGAAATAAAACTATGAACGGTATCGAGCATCAATTGAACATTTGTTGCTTTTGCTTAAATAATAAGGAGCTCTCTGCAGAAGATTCAAATATTACTTTCCAATTTCAAGCAATGGCTCTTATGACATTAGCCACAAAAAAAATATAGAAATCAAGATACAGGGTAAACCTGAAAATATGGGAACATTTTATTATTTTTAATAAGTCGACCAAAAATAGTCAGATTATTATGAAACTTGAGAATAATTAAGACGCCTTTTTCTTTTTTTCTTTAATGATCACCAAATTTCATAATAATCTGACTATTTTTGGCCGATTTAAGAAAAATAATAAAATGGATCCATAGCTCCAATTTCACCCTGTAGAATAGCTGACGATTGCCTGTGAATGATAGGCCATTGACCCCAGATGGTCATCCTTGGCCAGGCCTCGTTCGAGCCTCCAGTGGCTCTCGCGGGGCGACGCCGATCCGGCCAAATCTGCATATGTAAAGCCGGAAGCTTTTATTTCCCCCATTCCCCTTTTTCACACGTATAAACTGGTCACAGCGTCTGGGCTGGGCGACGGACCGCAACCGGAGTTGGTCTCTTCATTTTTCTTTTCTCAAAGAAAAACAGCTCATCCGAGCAAAGCTGGACAAATCCCATTTCACTTCTTCCATGTCTGGACTTCGCGTTCTCCTCCTCGCCATTCCCCCCCACGTTACGCAATATACATCTTGTCCACAAATTCCCTCCTTCTTAAAGTGATAGGACTTTCGCAAACGATGGTAAACTTTTAACATTTAAAATTTTGTTTCTTTATTATGTGTCTGATACGCATTTATTTTTAAATGGCTATTTTTCGCTCGATCTTTCTTAATTTCAAAACCCATTTTTTTCTAGCTTATAATTATTTAATGCTTTTAAAAAGCGGAATGAATCGATTCAGCAACTATATATAAATGTCTGTATATTCTTAAACATTCCAATTCCAATTATAAAACAATTCAAATACATCTATAAACTATTTTTAACAAATTACAATTTTACTTATTTTTCTAGTGTGAATTCTCACTTGTTCTTTTCGTCTCTAATTGAAATGTCACCTTCTTGTGGATATAAGTATAAATTCCAACATTTTTCTTTGCCACTAATACAAAATCTTAAGCTCGTTGTTGCATAACAGTTGCAGTAGTTCCAACGACGCTATTCGAGGACAGTGGACGGACGCCTAATATTGTCGTCGTTGGACCCACCCACGCACCCACCCTTGCCATCATCGTCCATATTTTTTATTCCCGTTCTTAGGCCCTCATATGGGGAGAACGATGCTGCTCTTTATGCAAATGCTTTTTCGCAGCTGGACGTTGAAACCCCCATCGTCTCCCTCCCCTAACGCCCCCGCCCCCCTCCAAGACCCCGCTGGGCGGGGCAGCCCAAAGTCCGCATGCGGCCAGTTTTTATTCGGCCATTTTTCACCGACTTCCCCTCAACCAGCCACTTGATGGACCGCTGATACCAGCCAGACATCACTGCTTGTTGTCAAACAACGGAATGTCGTCCAGAGTTGTAATTTGAATAGACCTAAACGACGAAAAGCTTTTATTTTTTTCGACACAATTGTTTTGGCAGCGGCTGCTGCATAAATAATGTAATAATTTTACTCCTGCTTTACCAGACGCCCGTCGAAATTTAAAAGCATTATTCGACATTTAAATTAGATGCGCAGCTAAGATATTTTTTATCGAATTTGAATATTAAGACGCTCTTCACTCAGCACTAATAATTAAAAGTTCTAAAGTTTTCGTCGAATTTTTTTAAAAACCGCAATATCACATATGTCGGCTGATCCAACTTCGTGGGATGAAAAATAATAATTTATTTCATTAATGGAATTCGAAACGCAACATTTACTCAACTTTACATTAAATTGAAAAGGTGTCGAGTGGTAAAGAGGTAGCGCGTTATCCTCAAAAACCCGTGATCGCGATTACGATTCCGGCCGACACCTTCGGAATTTTTCGGGCTATATGAATTCCTTAACGCGCCTTCTTTCGGAATAGAAGTAAAAGAAACCCCTTTCCTATGACAGACTGGGTTAGGCAAAAATATCCAGGTGAGGGCTTAAATCACTGGTAACCCCCTTAACAATTATTTTTTTTACATTAAATTGAAATATACTTGAAATATAGTGCAATTGTCATAGTCTTTGCATACATTTAATACATACATTTTTACTGTATGCAGTAAAATATAACATATCTAAATTTAGAAATAATTGTATCGTCAAGTACTCATATTGTGTTAGGAGCGGGGATAAATCCCCGCTCAATAACTATTTTTCGTCGATGTTTTTTTGACTAATCGAACGAAGTAAATAAGATGGGCATTGAAAAAGCCAGGCATTTTATCGTTAGCGAGTCCCAATTTTGAAATTCAAAGGCAAGCTCAGATAAAAAAATATTCACTCTACCGGCACGAAAAAAAGAAACCACTTCAACTGCAACGAACGAGAGAAGAAAAAAAGCACGAAAAATCTGGTACACATCACGATAGCCGTGTTCTACCAGAGAGCAGCTTTCAAACACTCTTTCCCTTTCCAGTGCCCGGATAGGAAACAACTGTGGTGTGGGGTGAATAGGTATTTGCAGGGCGTAGAGAGGGTTGGGGCGGTCAGCGTGACACGGGGATGGTCATGGCGTGCACATGCCGCGTTTCCGTGATCCAGTTCCCGGTCGGGGGAATTGTCCAGGCCCCGCGCCGGTAGGTTGGGGGAAAGGGGGGTGGTCCGCTCCATAACATGCTGCAGAGAGAGTTTTATGATGCAGAAAGACGAACTGATTTCGTGTTCGTGTCCGCAGGGAAGCAGGGGACACGCGTGACGTGACGTGACCACATCAGGACAAGATGGCGGCGGGAGGTGTGTTGGGGTGGAACGATTTTGGCCGCCGGGGAAATCACCTCCCGACTCTCTCTTTTTGTGCCACATATATATATACAGTGCATGTACATGTGATTTTTACACACGAAAACGCATTTGAAAGGAGATACATATAAATCGATCCAAATTGTCAAAGTAATGGTCAAGTTAGCTGGACTCGGAGGTGCGCCCAACTAACTACTAAGTGTGTTGAAATTTGTTTATTCAATTCCACATAAAAATGAAACCTTAATTTTAAACTGACCGCTTTGACGTAGCATAAATGATTCACTGAAACTACACATACACGCATGCTATCCAATTTGCTGATCGTTTATTGCTGCCCATCTAATGAGTCACCGCAACTCTTCACCACAAGATCACAACCACCTTATGTCTTCCAGGGCATATCTGAGCGGACAATACGAGACTGATAGTCTCGTCTTGAATGAATGAAACTACTACATGTACATGTATGCGTGTACATTATCCCACCGCCAATTGGCAATTGGCTTTCGCCATAACCAAAAAGTGAAATAAATCTTTCCTTCCCCCAACCGCCACCATCAACAGCACACGTCCAACCCAAATTACATCGCCTTCCTCCCCCCCTCCCCCATCAGCCATACCGCGTTGGCCCCCGGAGCGTTGCCAATGGCAACCATCCAAAACAGAGACGTTAAAAAATATGGCAGACCAGCGGGGGTGGTGATGGAGGTGGCGAGGGTGGGGGGTGGGAGGCTGCCATTGTGCGGCAGGGATTGGGACAACACCAAAGAATGTGCCGAGTTATGGCCACTAACGAGCTGCAAAAACTGTATGATGGCCTAGATAAATTACGAAATAATGAAACATAAAAAATGGCGGATATTGCATTGAGGAGAAATACGGCGCCACGATCGAGTCGATGCATACGCTCGATTCATTAGTCGTAGACAACTTGTAGGCCTAGAAACAGCTTCAGAATAGAACACAGAACCGTTTTTGTGAGTAGAGGTCGTCCACTTATAAAGGTTGTTATCGGGACACTCCTCCTGGATTTTCAGTAGTACTTTTCACGTACACAAAAAAGTAATCGACAAAATGGAAGATTCAGGGAAAGAATTGTGACCAATATTTCTCATAAGTTGAGCTCAAAATTTATCGCATCTTCCGCGATATTGAAATTCCAACAAAACCGAAAGGTGGGGGTAATCCAATTCACAAATTATGTTCTGTATTTTACTTGAAAGGAGGAGAGTTTCAAGTGATGATATATAATAAACAGTTCCTCATGAGGATATTTCTTTCGATCAGTGGAAATGACCGGTTAGCGCAGATCGACGGCGGTCCAAAAGCAATCATCGGAGAACGGGGTTTGAGTAACTGTCCATCACTGCAGTCCGACAACAGCAACAACGAAAAACAGTTTCGTTCGCATGGCGTCTTTCTTCCCCCATCATATTTTGATAAGCGAACGATGCGACATGGGAAGGGGGTTAAAGTGACAAACGGGGGGGAAGAGACTCGCAAAATGAAGCAACTTGAAAAATAACAAGACAACGACGACGTAGGAGAGCGAGAGAGTGGGGTCGGTTGTAAGGGGTGTGGGCGGGATCTTGAAGGAAAGGGGGGTGGTAATAATGGCTCAACCGGGGAGACCACGCGCAACGACGAAAACGCCGCTGAAGAGGCCATGTAAAAAAATAAATAATGTTTTCAAAATCGTTTGCCTCTCTGTATATGAGGCCCAGCGCCACCAGCCAGGCTGAAGTCCTGGCCGTACGGTGTACTGTACACAAATGTAGCGCGGACAACGATATAATAAAAAGCATCAACTATAGTTTTACAACCTTTTCGTTTCGTGCTTGGCTGAACGCAGTCCGGAATACAGATGACGTAGGGTTCGTGACCAGGAAAGGGCAAACCGAATGCCGTCCTCACGAAAAACGTCTTTCAAGAAATTCTCCAAGAGACCATTGGAGGTCTTGCTGAGAGAGAGCTAAGCAAACCTCGCCATATGTAGAGGTGGATTATTTCAGAATTCTATTTATGCGCGATTTCGTTAACACTCCACATCCACAGTGTGCTGTCGAAAAACGCACGCCAGGACGCTCGCAAACATATCAACGGAGTAATGAAACCTAATCTCATTAATCTTCTCTCTAATCCCGAGGATCTTTTTCCCCCCGTTGCAACGATCTCTGAACGATACCGTTATGGAAAAGATCCTTGTAAATCTAAAGACAGTAAAGAACACGACAGATGTATCAGATGTTTTCCGCTAGTGGGTGCTTCAGAAGTCGCTAGGGTTGAATATTTGAACTTGTGGCGTCCAAATGACAACCCTTTCTATAGAGAACCTTGACAGAATTCATTTTTATTTCGTGGGCGAAGCAAACAATGTGAAAACATAATTAAAATTGTATAGCCTAGTGTTACAGTTAAAGCACATTGTTTAAAATCATGGGAGGAGAAAGCGATAATCGACCGATTTCCAAGAAAACGCAAAATGCTGACGAGATGGGCGATTGACCATTTTCGCTTTAAACATTCTATAGACTACACGTCGTTGCAAAAAGTACTGACGTGGTTGGTCAGCTGTGCCCACGCCACGATTGTTACCAGGGTCTGACCACCAATAACCCCTTTGTCGTCCCTCACCCCCCGCTATGGCAATTCACAAGAACCGATCGTCCCTTGTGGTCAATCGTCCGCGTCAGAGCCCCGCCGCGGTTCCACCATTCAAAATCGATGAATCGAATGGACAGCGGCGACTACCGTCCAAAATCTACGCGATTCCTTGCTGCACATTGGATATTCAAAGACGTGTTGCCTCTTCAGACCTTCCTTCTTTCTATACATACATTTCTAAGGATTTGGCTTTTTTCTCAACAAAAGTACATTTACGAGTTTAAAAAAAACATTTTTCACCGCGTGGTGAAAATTTGATTACGATTTTTGAAGCAGTTGTGATTAACTGACTTTGGAATATAGTTTTCTCAAAAGTTTGAAAATCTGCAAGCGCTCAGGACGCCGAATAGGAAACATTTTTTCGATGCCATGAGATAAGTTTGATGGACACTTCTTTCCTCGACGTTTCTTCAGTTGAAACGCACAATGACGTGTTCATCCGTTACTCAAAAGTAACATCTCAAATATTAAGGTGCTTTCCTTATTTTATTTTCAGATTCACTTTCCGAAATACTCTGTATTCGGAGCATCTTAAAATAACAATGTCGATATGCCGATATTATCTCATAAGTTAGAATACGATTGTATAATAAACCATAATTACTTATGATCCCAATAAATGGTATAATGGTAATGGTAAAAATGCGTGATCAATATTTATATTAAGAAAATGGTAAGTACCTAAGCACCAAGAGGAGTACAGAAAAGCCTGTAGTGTAGAGACTATAGTGATGGGAAACAATGACGTATTAAACAAAATAATAATGCAGTAATTAGAAACGCTGGGAATCAGGAAGTAGTACAGTACTTTGTACAAAAATCTCAAATAAGGTTCACCAGCAGTGAGTGGGTGGACTCTGTCTGCTGAAGCAAAATAAACCTCTTTCAGTAACGATGAAGCAGTCTGGCCAATCGAGTTCGTAATTTGTAACGTCGGATACATGTTGAGAATCGTTACGTGTCTCGTGGGGTTTGGTAATCCCTAAATTGAACTCGTTCGACGAACCCAAAGTCGGCAGTATAAATCTTCTCTTTCCCAAGAAATGTCATAGATCCGATCTTTCATGCCAACTGTATTCGGCAGGGCACAGTGTATTTTCTGTCGCACTGAACAGTCGATGGAAAATAACTAACAAGAAATTTAACATCAATTAAATCAATTAGTCAGTTCTACAATAACCGTTCGCTTTTCCTGCCCATTCCCTATTTCAGACTTCGTTATTTTATCTTTATCGTTATCTCGATTTTATTTTCTTATAACTGAGATTCCAAAGATGAACTGTTTTTCAGACTGCGTAGCTACCCTTGACAAACCCCCAAATTGTTCGTTCCGTAGCCGAGCGAGAAAAAGAGAATGTGTCGAGAAGCGTTTTTGATGCCGGTGCCGGAGCGTCGTTTACTGATCCGGCCGCTACGACGTCGGATCCGAGAAAGAGTTGCTTAAGCAGTTGTCGGAGGCGCGCGGCGCGACATTAACGGGCGAATGTCCCGTCCCCTCCACCTCCCCCATCCCCAAAAAATGACACATCCGCCAAACGACATTTCATCGTCGCCCGTTACACTTGCTGACGATGTGTTGCCGCTCGTTCGAGAACCCGGAGTTATTAAACCAACTGGAGCGTTGCTTGGATCGTGCGAGGCACTAAAGACAAGCTCTACCAGAAAGGACTGACGAAATGGAAGGGGGTAGGGGTGCGATGGGAGAAAGAACGAGAGAGCGGTATAATCTCAAACTAGTGGCTCTTCATAACTTGATTTTATAATAAACTTTCGGGTGAAAAACAGGATTTTAAAATCTGATTTTCAAAATTAAAAATAAAACAAATTATATAAAAAGTCGCTTTTAATGAGGAACAGAGAACAGATATAATTTTTACAAACACGAATAACCAGGACAAACTATCCAAGAAGTGGTGAGGGGTGGTTGGTCATGATTGACAAGTGAAGATAAAAAAAAATTAAATCTAATTTTTCAGGAACTATAGAAAGACTAAGGCGAGTAACAAGTGGCAGATGATGACTTGGACCGAATTTTCGAGCACGTTGTTAAAAACATTGCTGCGGAATTGTTGATGCAGTGCTCGCGTTTGAACACATTATGGCTTCTTAAATGGTTTGGTGAATTGTATGATTGCCATACACAGGGGGCAGCAGTCATTGGACTCGAAATGGTGTCACGGTGGCGTTTTGTTGTTTCACATCCAAAAACTCCTGTTAAAATTATTAGATTGCAGAAAAAAACTGCCGTGCCCTTTACTTGCTTTTAGAACGGAACCAACATATCAGTGTATATTATGGTCGTTGGTTTTCCAAATTATCTGGGCTATTGTGTTTGCGCGAGTTCTGCATTCGTCATACATTCTCCGGTTTACACTTGCAACGCCTTGACAATTTAAGAAACACTTGGGGGGGGGGGACGAAAATCCCAAATACATATTGATGCTCTCTCTACATGCATTGACGTGACAGAGACACATACATAACTCGTGTCACTTTTGCAGCGGTCACTGACCCGCCCCACCCACCCTCCTTTCCCAGTGACGAACACCACCACCACCACCCTCCATTCCGTGAAGCACAGGTGGCGGTCGACGTGGCAGATGGGTTGGCACCATGACAGGCAAGAAGCAGAAAAGCAAGCTCGAAAACTCGACGCGCGGGGATTACTCTCTCTCGTCCGAACACAAGCGAGCAGCGGGCCGCGCGGTCACCACCACAGAAGGGCAACACCGAATACGAAAACAGCTGGGATGAATCTTGCTTCTCCACACAACCCCCAACCATTATTTCCACACCCCACCCCCGTACACACCGATAACGAATAATTTATTAATCGTGCAATATGTGCAGAGCATACGTCTGATGCGCGAGCCAACCGGCAGCCGCGTATTGCACCGTCAATGCGGGTGGATACTGTTTTACCACAACCGGTTAACGACCACTATCACCAACAACTTCGTCTTCCTTATGGTCGCTACACAAGAACACAATTCGGATAGCTTCGTTGGAGCGAACAAACATTTTAATAAAAGGGAAGTTGTGTTCCGGGACTGCGCCAGACTAGAAAAGACGCAACAAGAGTTGGTGGTAGCTCTTCTGACAATAAATAACTATTGTTAAAATAATTAATTAACTAAACTAGACAATACAACTATGACGCTGACAATTCACATAATTATAATACCCAAGCTAGACAACACCGGTTTCACGCACACCATTGCAATCATCAGTTGTTCTTTTCATTTTCCAAAAGACTTATCAGACTTATCGCCAACTCTTGTTCGTCTTTTCTCGTCCGGCGCTGTCCCGGGAACAATTTCTATTTTATTTTACATAATCAAAACGCCCTATTTATATTATTTTGTTAAACATATTCATGCTCCGCTCCCTACGTCTGTAATTGGCACATAATTGTCTCCAAGAAGTATAATGTAATATCTTAGAATACTGACCAAGCATACTTAATTCAAGCAATGTTTGAGCAGGGTGCGTTAAGACATTGGTGAAAATTGGCGGACCCATCCGATATGAGCATACAAGGCGTTCTCGAATGTAGATTCTACCATTAAGAATTTCCATCTTTGAATAGAATAGAATAGAATTACCATCTAAGACCATCAAGAATTTCAAATGTGCTGGAGAAGGGCGCGATCAACTTTCGGCAACGCGATCTGTATTAAAATAATTTCAAAATATATATAGTAACGACGTATACATACGTCACATTGAATTTTCTTGTGCACAAGGTTGAGGGAAAGGTTGGATCTATTGTACAAAACCTGAGGAACCCAAGTTCAGAAAAAAAGACACCGAAATAATAACCGCTACACAAACACACACGCACGGTAAATAGATCGGGCGTCATGTCGCTTTTCCCTCCCGAGACCTTTCACCATTCACCGATCATCTAATCCGGATTTATTTACGTGTACTTAAAACGACAAAAATTATTTAATCGCTCACGTAACCGTATTTATTTCAACAATGTGAGTAAGGCGTTTGAAAACAGAGCTACCGTCAAACAATGATATGATGGTCCAGTGAATACAATGTCTGTATTTGGATCAAGGACTCGACATCTAAATATCAGGGTCTCGCGAGGATAGAGGCTTACGTGTCTACGTCATATATTGCGTGGGGTGACCTCTCACGGCAGGGGAAAATATAGAAAAAAGAGAGAAAAGAAAGCCAGCGTCGACTGCAACGCCGGCAACAACACCAACAACGGGCGGCACCAACTGCTCACACAGCGGTGTTGTTAAACCGTGTCATCGGTTTCCTGTCACATTTGTCACATCGATAGACATTGGCGTTCGCCAGTCGCATCCAACGATCCTGGGTGGATCTCTCCATCGTCCAACCAACTACAAAGATAGATAAGATAGATACCGGAAGACTTTGGATAACTCATGTGCGGTCAACCTAGGCGTTCAGTTAACGCTGTTTCGCTAGTGCGGATCATCATGTCCCATGGAACCAATCACAAAATTTACCTCTTGCATAACTTCAACAGAACATTTTGTCTTCCCTTTCTGATCCCCCAAACATCCAAGAATCCGATACATTAATTATCCGGCCGGATCGCGCCGCAACGAACTGGTCAGCCTAAATGGGGCTAAATTGGATAGCACCGTTGCCTTACACGAAGCCGCTTTCAGGGGGAACTTTACTATACGCGTATACGTTAGGTTCAATAAGTTTCACATTATCGCATAAGGGGATGGATGTCTCACTTCGAAAGCGCTATAAAGATGTAATGTCTCCAAATTTTCTGCAAATGCAGTGGAAATATAATAATATAATATAATAGAACAAGAGAGGTGTCGAGTGGTCAAGAGGATAACGTGTTTTTCTCGAAGCCCTTGATCGCGGTTTCGATTCCGGCCGACACCTTCGGATTTTTTCGGGCGAGAGAAATTCCTTCACACGCCTTCTTTCAGAATAGAAGTAAAATCAGGACCAGTACCTGTACGATATCTGGGCGCTAAAGATTCATTTCCTAGTTCAGCCTAGGTTAGACAAAATTTCCAGGGTTGCCTACCATAAGATGTCCAATCACCGGTGAACCTCCTTAACAAACATTTTTATAAAAAATAGAACAAGAATCTGCTTCCAAAATAATCCCTGTATCAAAGTCATATTTATAACTGAAGTTCTGAATCAATTAAAATGACTGTTAATTGGTTTCATCATTTCGATTTTTTTCCCGATTTCGGGCGACCTTTCATCTAGTTAATTTTCTCGCAAGCACAGAGAATGAGACGAGAGAAATTGAAGCTATTTTATTTGCGCCACCAAAATAGGCGTCGTAGCCGATGACTGATCTCGGCTGGCAACACCCGTACAGAAACCGTGTGAAGGGAACCGCCTAGCAACGGTAACCAAGGAGTTATGGTGTGACGTGTGTGGGTTTGGCGAAGAGGGCCGGCTGCGGCTCCAGCTGTGAGAGTCATCGGCCGACCACTCGTGCGTCCCCCGGCCGACAGAAAACCCACCGCTGTGACGTCGGGGGGTGTCGGTGGGGAGGAACGAGAACTGACGGATGTCTCGTCGCCACCCGCACGACACAATTGAAAAAACACCCGATGGTGCCAACTATATCGATACCTTCCTTAGCCGATCGAAACAAATCAGAGCTATCTTTTACAGAGTAAAAATTGTCGTCGCGATACGTTATTTTCATAAAACCGTAATGACATCGATGGTCGGTACATAAATATCGACTAGACGATGAATGGCTATCGCTAATCGATCACGCGAGCTGACGGCCACATCGGCACTAACTGCTGAATGACCCGTCAAAGTCACTTGGGAGTGAAGGATCCCGACAGAAACGAAAATTGTCTACGTCATGCTGGTCCCACTAATGGCAATGGAGACCACGGGTGACGCTGCGCCTGCAGGCCAGGCGTTCTCGTGGCGCGGCCGGCGGAAATCACGTGACGGGCGACACGAACACTTCGCGTAGCAACTCTTTTTTTCAATTTCCGGTGAGGATGGATGGCACGCGTTGGGCCTATATACAGTGTATGTATGCAATGCGGTCGCAATGCGCCAAAAGCCATCCTGCTGTGTTTACGCGTCCAAAATAGTTCGTATGAAGTTTAGGCAATTAAAAAAAAGTCATGGTGGAATTTTCGAGTTTAGAGTGGGACTATTTGAGTCGAAGGCTAACGTGGGGAACTGTCCAGGGCGCAATTCATGTCTCTTCACCGTGATTTCTCGACGCAGAGTTAACATTACGACACATTAACACCAACATTTTAATTTCTTCTCACGAAGTACTTTTCGTAAAGAATGACTGAATAGAAAATTGCATTCATTGTCTAAAATAAGATTACGACCCAAACAAAATCATTGTGAAAATTAAAATTGTTAATAACTGATATTTTTGTATTATTCTTGGCATTTCCCAAAATATAATTTAGTTTTTGGGGTAGGTTAAGCGAACACAAGCGCATATCATTCGCACCCACCAAACCTCAAAGTACAGAGTGTATCAAATATTAACGACGGCTTGGCAAATGTATTCCCTTGTCGGGAGACGCGCATGACATCTGCCGTACACTTAACATCTGCTTTGCGATTTAAAAAAATCCCCCTAGACAAATCTCCTCCTTATCTCAATAGTAAGTATAATCGTCGACGCCCAGAAAAATGTTGCGTCTACCTTTCGTAGTCTATTCGTTTTGAATTCTATTTATTAAAATAGAGAGAGAGAGAACGGGAATAAGAACATGGGATGGCAGACACCTTCGCTAAGCCCCAACCGGTGCCGTGCATATTTCATGCATTTGCCTGTCAAGAATCCGTGCAAATGTGACAACCGATCAGAATTCATTCGAAACGCAAACGCTCACGAGAGCGACACTTTTCACAAATCAAAAATTGAGTTAACCGGCAATGCCCAAGCGGCATAAAACAATTTCATGAGTTGCCGAAGAACGCTGTCGGGTGGATTTTTTCTACCAAGCATTTGTACCGATTTGTACAATCCGGCGAAAATGATAAATTGTAAAACAGAAACATTGGAGGGGGGAGCAGAATCGGTTGTCAGAGTTGTAGTTACTGGTGTCACACACACCATTAAAAATCTATTGCCGACAATTCTTACGAACTGAACTAGTTAGAAGTGGCGATTACTGAAAATCCGAACTGAAACCTAAACTGTCCCATGCGCCCTCATCGCTGTATGGGAAAACTCACTTTATTAAAACGGTTAAGTGATCTTACCAGCTTTTTCAGCGTCCAGGAGACGACCTCACCAATTATCCTAGTCTAGACATGTAACCTAGGACGGGATCGTTTCCGTGTACCTGATATCGTACCGACACGGATCACACGACTTTACTTCCCCTCCAAAAGAAAGAAAGGGGGGTGACGCGCATTAAAATTTCTTTCGATCGAAAAATTCCAGAGGTCTCAAGTAGTAATCAATCGCTTACAACAAACGAGGGTCCTTGGAGGATATGGCCTGCGTAAATCCTATCGCCGCCCCCCAAAAGCTCAACCACCCCCCTCTCTCTCCAAACCAATATAACACCGTCGCTGATACGGGCGCACTAGCATCTGGTTATCAGTAAAAGCGTTGCCTTCAGTTCTCACCCTCCCCCCTCCCCCATCACCCACCCACAACAACCCATCTCCCCCTCCAATATTGTAACCAACGTCTCTATCACACATATTGAGTGAAGTGCAAAACGCCAGCTTGGCGCGACGAAGCAACTGATTGGCGTTACGCGCGCAAAACCATCAGAGAATCTCTCTCTCTCCTTCTCCACTCGCTCTCTTCATCTTATATCCCATCTCTCTCTCGTCTTCTCTCTCTCTCCCCATTCCCGAGACCTACCAAATTTCACCTATTTCCCCACGTAAAGAGAATCTGCCTACCCTCACTCTCTGGGCGCGTCAAACTCACGCCGCATCCCAGCTCCCCCCCCCCAAAGTGATCCGAAGCGTCTATAGAAAACCTTATCAGCTCGGCGAAAAGTCGCTCTCGCTCGCTCGTCGAACAAAATGACGTAGTTGTTGTAGCTGGCACAGAAATTGAAAGTTCGACTGAGCCACATTCCGGAGAACTGGTTTTTAAGATTTCTGCACGCGCCCCGTCAGAAACCATACCAAGAATGCTGTGAATAATTGGTGATTCCGAACTAATTGTCGAAACTACCAAATAATTTAAATGACACCGAAAAAATGAACACTTACGTTTGGCAACTTCCGTCTTGCCCCCCCTATATGTAAAATGTAAAAAAATAAATACAAGAAAGAGGAATAACTAAATCTGTAACCGGCCTGGAGCGCACCGAAAAAAAAGCCACTAGAAATTCGGTCGCGACCGAATCCAATCAATCAATCAATAATCCAAGACGCACTGAGAGATAGAGTGCTCTCTCGCAAGAGAACGTATTTTTTCGCTTTCCTAACGAATATCGCGCCACTCTTAAGTGACAGAGACAAGAGGGCAAGCAACACTTGCGCCTCCTGCCGGTCGATTTTCGATTTCGTTCATTCTGAAGTACGAGATTTTGAAATCGATGCTGGGCTGAGTACTAAAAAAACATATTGACGAATTTTAGACGTCGCAACATTGCATCCGATTGTGAGGTAGCACTGGCTGCACACAAGCCAAGTAGATTAAGATTAGTTTTTTTTATTTTCAGATTAAACCGAGTAAGTTCACCATAAACTAAAATGCGTAGTTCCGTGATAAACAACTAACGACTGCCCAATAATTTCTGAAATTGGACTCTAAGAAAATTCACACACCTGCGCTTTCAACTACTCAGTGCCCATTGAAAAGAAATGGCCTCACGAAATATCCGATTACCCTGGATCTTACGGGTGCGCGGGTCTTCCTTTCTTCGGACAGGATATCGATGTGATCGAGTATATCGGGCGTTGGAATTGCATTACTTATTGAGACATTTTCCCAGACTGAAATTGAGATTTCCGTTTCGTGAGAAAAACTCTTACACAATACAGGTCCGCGAAAAACCCGCAGCATAGCCATCCGTCCATGTACAGTGCGTTTGTACGAGTACATGCCAATTCTATTAGACCCACATCCGACCTAGAGAGAGAGAGATGGTGGATGGCGAGAAATCCTGCTGAGATCCCACAAACAATAAATAAATAAATAAATGAAAGGCTGATCTTTCATCAAAAACACACACTCATTCGGATACCGTGTTCGCGTGTCTAAAACCCGCCGGTGTTTTGGTTTTATTAGCCGAATGATTTCGTCCGACGGCTAAAACAA